>JAOTAV010000556.1:0-10450 GCA_026546445.1 Cyclargus thomasi | reverse complement strand
AAGAAAATTTATTTCCCGCCTTTACTTGACACTGGCCATGGTTATAGCCAAGCGCCATATAAATAAATAAATAAAAAAATAAATAAAATAAAGAGGAAGAAGAACAAAAATATTAATTTGTAGCTTTTACACAAAAAATATATTGTTAAAATTTTTATTATTCTTAATTGAATTTATGGTTTAAAAGGTTCGTCCTATATATGTATCAATACTCATGTTATATTGCTTTTGTTTATTGTTAGTCAGTTAATCGTAATTCGTACTTAACCTTATCGAGAAGCTTGAATAACAAAATGTAAAATAATTATTAACTTTTTCCTATCTCTATTCAGTTCATAGGTCACATTTTATCTTAGACGATACAGAGTTTACTTACCCTGAGATAATATCATTCTGCATCATTAGATCTTGCTTCGGTTACAAAGTTGCTTCACTGCAGTCATCACTCTTTTTATTATTTTTAGAAATGGCTATCCAGAGAATAGTTCTACTTCAAACGAGAAACTATTTATCCAGGCAATGTATTTTACAGTCAACATTGAAAAATCGTTTTAGTTTTTGTGAAATAAGACAAAAATACAGCAGTGAAGTGAAAGCAAGAAAATATACAGATCGACACGAATGGGTTACTACCGAAAAGGATATAGGTACAGTGGGGATCACAAAATACGCACAAGAATCTCTAGGGGACATTGTGTTTGCTCAACTTCCTGATGTAGACACCAAAATCAGCGCTGGTGATGAGTGTGGTGCGTTAGAAAGTGTGAAGGCTGCTAGTGAAATATACTCACCCATCAGTGGAGTAGTTGTTGAAAAGAACAGTGAACTAGAGAAGAAACCAGGCCTTATAAACTCATCATGCTATGAAAAAGGTTGGCTGTTTAAAATTAAAATAACAAATGCAGAAGAATTAAATGATCTAATGTCAGAGGCTGATTATGAAACATTTTTAAAGACAGATGCAGAGAAGGATCATTGATTCTTATTTGAAAGTATATTAGTTGCTTTTTTTCCATTAAATTACAGTATCTTGAGTCATTCAACATTTTTAAGTTGAGATATTTTTTAAATAAAGACTGTTGACTGACATTTTTTTAGAGCCGTACCTCAGATTTGTAAATAATACTGTTATACAGTGTGGGGGTGTACAGCATTGTTCTAATGAGTGAACGGTGAGTACTCAGTCACAGTGTAAAAGATTGGGAGGACATATGTCAGATTCAATTGTATTAGCCAAAAATAAATAATTTTTTCATTGCCAAATGGGACTTTTCTATAAACAAGACATCCAAATTCATATAGCAAGTAATGCAATGCTTTTCTGCCTGTATGAAGCGCAGGATCCTGCTCTGCCGTCCTCAAGATAAAATGCCACCATGTACAATAAGTATTTTTTGAGTTATGAGCAAATAACGCAGCAATTTCTGTAAGGGCTTGGTATTTCATAATTATTTTTATAACTCGATGACTAAAGTTATAAAAATTTTGGTAATACTTGTCAATAGAGCTTTTTTTTCAAAATTTAAAAATTATTTAATGGCATTTAAGCCATATGTATAGAAATGTCATGAAAGATTATAAGTCAAATGAAACACAATTTGTGCAATATGTATTTATTAGTGCATTAGATATAGTCTGTAATTAGTTTATTGTAAACACAAATATATCAAAATGTTAAAACAATAAAATTGTTATTTTAAACTTGTATATTTATCACAACTCAATTCCTATAAATGGGTCAGTAAATTAAATTGTAAATGATGATTATGTTTAGAGGTTTTATCCTATAATCACTTTTTACATGATGATATTTTCAGTAATATCTTGTTTTTAAAGGTAAAATAAACATACTGATAAAGTGAACAGCATGATTTATACATTTAAGATTTTGCTATTAGGTAGTTTCATCAACATTTGGTACAATTTATCACCATTTGTCTATTAGTCTACTGGTACAATTATTATTATACTCAAATATTTTATTCTTGTCTTTGGAGTAATTTTTACTATTTCGGACAAGGACAAAATTCTTCATTCGTAAAACATTGATGCATACAAACCAAAGAGAGGTATAAAAGGGGACATGATGAATAGTATTTGGATTAATATTTTCATGTATGGCACATAAGACTCATTACTTAATCACTAAATAAAAATTCATATCACATTTTCTTTTTTAAAAAAAGTTTCTGTCTTGATCAATTTAGCAATGATATTTCTTAATCTATAATATTTGGCTTAACTACAATTATATAACTACGCCATGTTTCACAAAGCTTGATTTGCCATGGACCTTTACTGCTAAGCAAAACAGCTAATAATCGCTAGCTGCGACTAGAGCCAATCGCAACGCAAGTTTTTGAAACCGTCCTGAGCAAAAATTGTTAATAGCCCTGCTGATGTAAATTAGTGCAGTCCAATGGTTGAGATCACTTGTTAAAATCACAACGAGAATAATAAATAAAAAAAATATTTTTAAAATTTAAGGAACATTGTTAACTACTTTGGAAGAGCATAGACTAGTAAACTATTTAACACAATAAAATTTACAATTAGCGAACTTTGCCAAAGGAAATTAGAGAGATTTCTACACTTTATGGATTATGATAAAGAATCTTTTAACTTTATGACCTAATCTAAGGCATATGTTTGCAATAATAGCATATTGGTTTTGTAATTATAAATATGACATATCGCTTTATTTTTTTAAACATTTAAATATCTACAGCTAAAATAGCTAAGTACACATACCATTTCAGACTTCAGCTTTTTCTATTTTGACATTCAAATCCTTTAAAAACTAAATCTATTATTTGCTATATAAAATTACTAATTTGCTTTTTAATACATTACTTCTTACAGGTCACAGTAACAATACATTTTCAGTTTCTCTTTAATAATCGTTATATATAAAAAAAGATTTGTGTCGACTAGATAAATATATGTATGGGAAATGATGGAGTTGCGACTAATTCTTTATTATATGGACGATGATTATTTTTATACCAATATAGTTTTGCTCTTCTAAATTACTACAGCAAAAGTATAGTCTTGCAAAACATTAGGATCACTTAGCGAACCAACTAACACCACAATCGTGCTATCGAAGTTTCTTAGAACGGAGGGAAATTAACTGTCTTACCATTTACGCCTGCAGCGAGCGTATATTTTCCGTATTAGGTTTCCGAAATCGTTTTTCGCATTCGGACATCATAATGTATGTATTATAGAAATTTAACTTGTGCGCTAGCTATTTATTTTCTGATTTTTTCTGATTCAAATTGTGCGGCAAACGAATTTAGAAACCTAACACTTTACTAGGAAAACGTATGAATGCGACCTTACCGTGGTCAGAAAATTAATTGAAACATCTAAAATTACATCAGTCGGTGCTTTGGCCCAACCAAGCATCTTGCTAAGTTGGAAGATCTTCCTTTACCGCAAATGAATTGTCACCGTCAGATCTTTATCAACAACATCCTACTAGTCGCCTACCCTTTTTTGTCAAGAAATCTTAATGTTATGCGCGACTTATACAAAATATTCCTTTCTCAAAGACATTAATTAATAAGCGATTTATATAGGTCTATCCTTAATACTATTATATAAAAAATTTAAAAACACTTAACTTGTATGTGATAAATCCGGAGATAACGGTGACATTTATAATAAAATCCTACATCCACTTCACAGTAAAGTTTTTGTCCAACGCTAGGTTAATATTCGGTATGTTGAGTATTTGCGTTTTGGCCCCATATGTAAAGTTGGCTGCTTCTCCATTGATGGTGACGGACTTGACTTTTGGGAGTCCGAGTACTGTGATGGTGTCAATGGCTGGTACTCCGTATCCCCACCACTTCACCGTACTCCTAAGCTCGCTGTCCACAACCTCAAACTCGATGTGACTATACTTCTTCTCCTCGTAGCTATCTGTTAAGCAAAATAATTTATATTTAGAAAATAGTATCCTTAAAATAAAGACAAGTTTGTATGCCATTACGACATACAAACGAACATTAAGTTTCGAGATAGGTTTTTATGGATGTATAGGTGGCAAAAAACGTTACTTACTCGGTGATCGGCGATATAAAAATTGACACGTTTTTTTCGACATGTCAAATCTGTACGTTTTGTTCGGCATAATTATTTTGACATGCACAAGGCGAATCTCGTTACCGATACTGTCGCCATGGTCCCAGTACAGCTCACTGATAGTGGAGTGACCCTGGCGGTCACCAGCAGCTGGAGCGCGCCGCTTTTTCACGGGGGCGGGGCCGCGCGCCGTCTGTGAGGGGGGGTTCCGCCCTCCTGTATATTGTACACAATCGTCACTCACTGATACTGTCGCCGTCGTCCCAGTACAGCTCGCCGGTGGCGGCGGTGTCGCCGGCGGCGGTGACCCCGGCGGCCGCCAGCAGCTGGAGCGGGCCGCTGCGTGTGCGCTCCGTGTTTACAGGGGCGGGGCCGCGCGCCGTCTGAAGGGGGAGTATTCCGCCCTCCTGTATATTATAAGAGGTAACATATTAGGGCACTTTGCGTACACATTTTGCAGAACGTAAAAGTAATTCTCATCTTGACCGTTGGCGACTCAAAAAAAAATCAAATAAAATCCACTTTAATGACTAAGCCCGTTTGTCCACCGCACGCCGTCACCGTCAACGAGATAACTTCGGCCACTGAAAAAATGCCACTTTATGACTTAAACTTAGGTTTCATTTTTCCCTACGCCACTACATAAAAGCGACGACAAGGGCCTTAGACCAATGTCGCTTCAAAATGAAACCTACAATAGCCTAGGTCATAAAAAGGAATTTTATCTGTCCAAAGTAATATCGTTGACGGTTTCGGTGTGCGATGTACCAAAAGCTATTATAAATTAGGTAACATTTTAAATGTAAAGTGTCTCGGCGTTGACGCTGACGCCGGCGCTTAATGTGCATCAAGTACGTAATGTATAGAGTGACATTTTATTTCAATTTTTTTGTTTGCACTGAAGAAGCATATCAAAACACGTCATAATTTTGGACTACGGCAAAATTTATTATTTGAATTCATATTTTACAATGAAAAAAAAAATATACCGGCGTGCATCGACTCGAAAAACCTCACGAAACGTCCTGCAAATTGACTACATCATAGCATCCATATTATTGTTTATTAATTTAAATACAACTCGAGATTACTTCACCTCATATAAACTGTGTGTTTTGCATTATGTGTTTATTAAACCCTTATCCTCAACTTACCCTTACAGCCACCATATCCTTATCACTGATCTCCAGCCATCCTCCCCCGGTACTGATCAGCTGGCCGGTGTTAACGTTGTACCATGGTCTACCGCAAGGATAGAAGGACTTAGTTGTATTCTTCCCTTGCTCCAATATCGGCGATATCATTACGTGAGAACCAATAAGGAACTGAGTGTCGATCTCGTGGACTTTGTCGCAATGCGGGAACCTGAAACACACAAAAAATGAAATTATTACACATGGAAGTAATAAAAAAGACCGATTCAAATAACCGTAGATCGCAGGAAAAAATTTTAACTGGCCAAAGGGGTTTAAATATGTAATCAAAAGAGTGAAAATGTTTTTAGTTTTGTCTGAAAAAAAAAGTCCGCCCAAAGCCACTGCGCTCTGATTGTGTTTTGAGGAGATGTGGTTTGGGGATTGAGGAGTGCCCAGGGATGAATCAACTTTTTCTTGTCCTAGACAAATCTTTGAATAAAACGTCAATAAGTGTATTTTTCATCAATAAAATAAGTTTATTCGATAGCCAATAAAATATCTTAACCGATAATATACTAAATAAATAATAAATCAAAACATTCCTGTGTATAAACCACCACCACCACCAACGGGTCCAGGGGACAAAACAATATCTTCATACAAATTCTGGGTCATTTTTTGGCCCCAGGCTGCTTGTAAATTTAAGAACTGTATATATTTTTTTTAATTCTCATTTACAATATTGGTCTATGTATTAAGATAATGTGTATATGATTAGATTTAAATTAGGTATTAGTAATTATTACGGTTCAAACTCGTAAAGGCAGAAATTGCGGTACAACAAACGTTGATTCACCCTCGTACTCTACTAGCAGTGTACTCACTCTACCAGCAGTGTACTCGCTCTACCAGCAGTGTACTCGCTCTACCAGCAGTGTACTCGCTCTACCAGCAGTGTACTCGCTCTACTAGCAGTGTACTCGCTCTACTAGCAGTGTACTCGCTCTACTAGCAGTGTACTCGCTCTACTAGCAGTGTCCTCACTCTACCAGCAGTGTACTCGCTCCACTAGCAGTGTACTCGCTCTACTAGCAGTGTACTCGCTCTACAAGCAGTGTACTCGCTCTACTAGCAGTGTACTCGCTCTACCAGCAGTGTACTCACTCTAGGAACAGTGGTCTGGCTACAGTCTCTCCGTAGTGGTGTGCCCGCCAAAACAGCGTGTAGTAATAGGGCAGCAACTTGTAGCGCAGGCGGAGCGCGCGCGCCGACGCCGCGGCCACCGCGCCGCCGAAGTACGCCGGGTCCTGCGGCTGAAATATGAGAGAGAGAGTGAGATTGATAGAGAGAGGGAAAAGAAAGAGAGAGCTGGGGGAAGACAGAGTGAAATCTCATTGTGTACAATTAGGGAAGTTGAAACAGATACGGATCGGGGGGTCTAAGTAATTTGGTCGGGTTATGTCAAACTCAGGCGACAGATCACGACTTACACGGAATTGATATATTCCGACCGAATGACGTAGGTCCGTCAACTGGCTCTGTTTCAATTGCCCCCATTATACAATATTTTCAGTTTCTTTAACGATTACACTTATCTTTGTTGTGTTTGTAACCGAAAAGATTTAGGTGTGTGTAATAAATATTAATTTATGATAAAAAAAAAAAAACATATTTAAAGTATTTGGTACAAAAACGTCGCAAGCACCATGATAGAATATTATTTTCGACATCTTACTTTCGCTATAGACAGTGCCAAATGTATTTTGTCTGACTGCAGCTGTGACGGTTTTCTTCAAACTATCCAAAAAACTTAATCATCATTAAACGATTCTGAGAGCGGCTGGCTTAGTCCTCCCTAGCGACCTTAAGGCCGTTTGTCCACCGCACACCGTCACCGAGATTATTTTGGACCCATAAAATGCAACTTTATGATCTAGGCTATAAGTTTCATTTTCTAGCGTCCATGTCGTTGCCGACATGTAGTGGCGTATAGCAAAATGAACCCTGTCGCCTATGTGTGTAGCATCGATTCAAAATAGTCTCTTTGACGTTGACGACGCGCGACAGCCTAAAGTTGTGCGCGGTGAATACGCCAACATTACCTTGGATGAGTCCGAATTATGGTTCCTCGAGAAGGGGTAGAAAGCCCCTAACTGCATCCAACGACGGCACAGCTCAGGCGTCGCGTCGTTACGGAAACCGCATATGTCAGCACCCACCATAGACACGCCGAACAAGCTGAACGTCAGTATGTCTGTAACGTTATATAATACAGTTAGGAACACTAAGGTAATAATAACTCCTACACCGGTTTCGGTGACGGTGGCCGGTTACAAAGAAACCAGACCTGTTACGCAGGAGTCATTTTTGTAGTGCCCAAGTGTGTGCGCAGTACACACTTGGGCACTCTCTTCCTTTACTCTCATAACCCAGTGGGACGGATGAGCGACACGACTGACGAGAGATCGTGCGCAGGACCGACTTTTTACATGCCCGTCCGACGCATGGATCATCTTGTCAGGCAATCAGGTGATCAGCCTGCATTGTCCTAACCAAACTTGGGAATCGAACCCACGACCTCCGGATAAAGAGCCGAGCTCTGTACAACACGGTGACATTATTAGTAGACCTGGCGTCGATGACGTCATGTCGGCACCTTGGTACGGTGTGCAAAACAAGTATCAATAGGAGTCAAGAATCACTACACAAGTAGCTCACGCCGGGGGCCGCGGGTTCGAATCCCGCCGACGGAACAAAAAAAAAGTTTTTCAATGTTCCTAGGTCTTGGATGTGTATTAAATATGGGTATTATATAATAAAAATCTTAAATATAGTGTATGAAATATATTTCCGTTGTCTGGCACCCGTAACACAAGTCCCTCGGGTTAGCACGGGACCAGATTGACGTGGTGTGAAGCGTCCATAGATATTATTATTATTATAGATATTATTCTGGGTCAGTGTCTCATCTATATCAATAGTTCCTTTCCCGCCCGCCACTGCCATCAGCGCCAACATGGCGCAAATCAAAACGCAAGGTAAGGCTAGGCTTATTGTCAGTCCTGCGTATTCGCACACATAGAGGTCAATGGTCTCACTCGACGAAACACATCGCAGACGGCCTATAAGGACATGGAATTTCTTCGGTCGATTAATCGGCCTATTAATCCCACGGCTAGAATAGCACAGTACCGGGTATGGTCATCCTCATGTCGTCCCAGGAGGAGTCGATGTCGCCGCTCCAGTGCCCCGCGAACCGGCCTAAGCCAGGGAACGAAGCGCGAGATATCACGAACGGACGCAGGCCGCGAATTTCCGACATGGCGCTGAAAGATAAAATTTTTAAGTTAGTATAGTTAGACTACAGTCAAAATGAATTGAAATGGCACCAACGGTCATTGACCCTACTAGTCTCTTATGTTGTGAGTATTAATATTATTTAATTTTTAGTTATTCTTTTAATTTATTATCTGTTATGTTTTTGATGTAATAATTGACTAGCATGTAATTATGAATAAGCATACCAACCCTTATATTATTTATTCTGACTTTGCAGGCAACATTATTGGCAGACTGTAAGGACCCAACATATCAACTTTTAAGATATTTGTTTATGTACAATCAGAGAAAGTCAAAATAAAAAAAAAACATTTATTCATCTGAAGATAATTGATTTGATTCGTTACATCTTTACGCAACTTGCTCTAAGCCAGCCAGAAAAATGTGACTTACGTGGTGTAGTTGAAGTTCTTCAACGACGAAATGTTTGTATTTTAGGGAAGGTTAATCAAATCAAAAAAAAACAGATGTGAACAATTTCATGTCTTGTATATTTTGATGTAGCAGTCTGCACATGTCTGTTACGTTGCAATCTAGATCTTATATTTATAATTTGTATATTCTTTAATTAGTTGTGATTGTAATGTGTTTTGTGCAATGTATAATATACGTATAAATACAATATACATTTTGACACTTATATAATATAGCAGGTTTCATTTCTTTGACACCGTAGATTAATTTTGTATTTTTATTTTTTTAAACATATGTATTTTCAATTGTAATATATATGTGATGTATGCTGTTCTATTGTGACTTTGTTTAAATCTGTAGCGTATATCTTTACTGACATTTTTGTATATTTAATAACTTGAAATAACTTTGACATCTAATTTTCTTATCAATAACATCTTAATATTATATTGTTATACTAATAATATGGATATTGTTTGTGACATTTCTGACTAATATTATGACTTTGGCTATTTAATTGATTATTATTGACTATTTAATATTTGTTAACAGTTGCATTGATAATTATTAATTGTAAAAAAAAAGATTGACCTATTATATTTGGACGTCGTCAGCTACGGCAAAATATGTGGGCTGCTAAATGTTATGTTACAACTTTGATAACCATATTTTATCCAATTAAACATTTCATTTCATTTTCAGAGCATCCGTGGCCTAGTAGGAAGACCTTTGGTTCCCACTCGAGAGGGTGCAGGTTCGAGCCGAGATGGAGGCGTGTACTAATGAGACATTATCCAATATCAAGTACATAATAAGGATGCTCATTGCCAAGGCAAAACGGAGAGCCATGCCTCAGCACTCTATGGGCCGCCTCGGCCACGGCCTTACAGAAAAATTATGTGAAATGTCGTTGTGCTGTGTTCTGTCAGTGACTGATTTTACCGTTACCTAATCCTAGGGGGATTAGGTACCTATTCCAATTCCATATTAGATCATAAAGGCCGACAAAGCACTTGCGACTCTTCGGATGTGTTGAGTATCCATGGGCGACGGCAGTTGATTTCCATCAGGTAACCGGTCTGCTCGCTTGCCCCTTTAATATCCTAAAAAAACGTTATATTATCAATGCGACAGTTACCTTTTTTTTAAAGAAACTGAACTGAATTTTCTGAAATTGTTAGTCATGAAAATTATACAACTGTTCCCGCAACACTTGAGAGAGTGACTTGATTCCTATAAAAATGATTTTATTAGATACACACCAAGGCGTACCACCTGAGTGGAGTCCTATTCGACAATTTTTCGCATTGCACTGCCTTAAACCTCACACAATGTTATTGCTGTATGAATTTGTTTTTCATTTATTATTAATTTTTTATTGTATGTGGTTGCGCTCTTTTCTTTCTGTCTTACCTCCGTTGTGTTATGTGTGTTTTGTATTATGAAAGTGTATTGTGAAATTTTTTGTC
>JAOTAV010000555.1:0-10450 GCA_026546445.1 Cyclargus thomasi | reverse complement strand
ATTGATTTCCCGCCTTTACTTGACACTGGCCATGGTTATAGCCAAGCGCCATATAAATAAATAAAATAAAAAAAATAGAAGAAGAAGAAGAACTTGCTGGAACTTGGCTGGAAATAAGAGGTCATAATAGCCCCCCTGGTTGTTTTGGTGCCTTGCGTGAAGAGTAAGGCTATAGCTTGCGTGGAGAGCCTTACAAGTGTTGTCGGCCTTTTTATGTAGAAATAGGCTACGGGAATAGGGAAAGGAAACAGAAGTAGGGACTTGAGCCGCCAGCGAACACGATAAAATACAGCGCTAGCACCGGTTATCTGTAACACCGTGGTATTTCTCCAGTTGAGTCGGCCTATTCGTACCGAAAGATGGCCCATCCCAAAAGCTACAAGACCGGTTATGCTATAGCGTTACCGGCCTTTTATGAGAAAAACTAGCTTTTGCCTGCAGGTTTGCCCTCGTGTAGTTCCAAAAAAGGTAAAAATACAATTTAATCAATAACGTTATTTTTTTCCAAGACGAAAAGCAGCCTATGTTACTCTCCATACTTTCAGCTAACTCTATGCCAAAAATCAAGTCAATTGGTTGCGTCGTTAGAGCGTGAAGGGAGGACAAACAGACAAATACACTTTCCTATTTATAATATTAGTAAGTAAGGATAAGCGGATTTATTGAGGGTGTGAAGGTCGTTTTGGGCCGGAAATACTGCTGGCACTCGATAATAATAATATCTATGGACGCTTCACACCACGTCAGTCTGGTCCCAGTTACCGAGAGACTTGTGTCACGGATACCGGACAACGGAAATATATTTAAGACTTTTTATTATATGATACACATATTTCATACACATTCAAGACCCCGGAACATTGAAAAACTTTTTGTTCCCCGGCGGGATTGAAATTCGCGATCCCCGGCTTACTAACTCGCTTCAAACGCGCTTACCAACTGAGCCACAGAAGTCAATCTCAGAGTTATAGACCCTACAACTTATATTACAAATTATATCTCCACGCTAACATTTTAAGTAACTATCGACAATCGTTATACCCTCATTAAACGTGACTGTTAGGTCTTTGCTCGACATTTGTACTGCTTTAGATTAGAGCTGCCATCACCTAAAGAGCTTCCGTGGAGCGTCCGTAGCCTAATGGGTAAGACCTTAAGGTTCGCATTCGAGAGGTTGCAGGTTCGAACCCCGGTGGAGGCGTGTACCAATGAGACATTTTCCGATCTCAAGTACATAATAGGGATGCGCGTTGCCGTGGGAGAACCACGCTTCGGCACGAATGGGCCGGGTCGACCGGATACCACGGCCTCACAGAAAACTAACGTGAAACGGCGCTTACTGTGTTTCGTTAAGTGAGTGAGTTTACCGATGGCCATTCTAACTAACTAACTTCCCTTATCCCCTATACTTATTCCCATTCCGTATTCTCTCATAAAGGCCGGCAACGCATTTGCGACTATTCGGATGTCACGAGTGTCCATGGGCGACGGCAGTTGCTTTCCATCTGATGGAACCTTTGGATTCCACCCGTCTGCTCGTATTCGTTTTCCAAATCCTGTACATCCAAGCATTCAGCTTGCGATCCACCAATCATTACAAAATAACTTTAGTTAGCTTAACAGCTCTGATTGGCTAGTGTCGACCGACTAGCCGATTAAAACTCACAAATCATAAACTTGCTCCGCTAATTACAATTTTCATGTTAACCAACGTAATATAGATAAAATTGGCTTTTCGATACAAGCTCACAAACATGGCGAATTTAATTAAATAATGTTTTCACCATGACATAAAGCGCCCGGTCTTGGTGGAATGTGGAAACAAGTTAAATCAAAGCTTACGGAATATTGTGATACTACTCCTGTCAACAGATGGCGCTGCACGTCTGATTCGACACATTATATATATTGTCGATGCAAAAATGTGTATATCACGCGGGAACCGTACATTTTTCCCGGGATAAAAAGCATCCTATATGTTGCCCAGACCTAATAGCTATTAAACAGGAAAAGGTTTATTCAAATCCGTCCAGTAGTTCGTGAGATTAGCGCGTACAAACGACAAACAGATAACTTATTTTGTCGATATGTGTTCTAATACTGTACCTTAGCACGTCGACATTGATTATTTTGTAAAAATATTAAATGTACAGACACTCCAATTTTACTGTTTTATTATATGTATAGATGTATAGATCTTGTGCGTGTATGTTTGTCACTCAACTCGTCCCCAAACGACTTGACTGATTTTGATCGAATTTTTGTGTATTTAAGGAGACTTGAGAATGGTTCAGAGTCAGAAATGATTAGGAAAACGTTTTTCGGGTCCGGTAGTTGATATTTTGACTTTTACAATTAAAAGCGGATTTACATTCATCATTAGAATTTTATGACAAAATATACAGATATTATTATAAGTAGAGTAAAATTCTGTCAGTCTTTGGTCAAAACTCGTCCGTGTTCTTTCAGAATAAGTTCCGCTTCAGCGCGTGCTTCGGCATCCCTGAAACATTTAAATGCACATTAAAAAACCAGACCAAGTGTGAGTTGGACCCGCAGACGCACGAAGGGTTCCGTACCAGTAAAGAAAATTTCAAAACTTAATGAATAATTTCAAGAAACTGTCAACCACGTCATTCTGTGAACATTTAAACTCTCTAGCTATAACCGTCCTTGAGACAGACAGACATCGGAGTCTTAGTGGTGGGGTCCAGTTTTTCCCCTTCGGGTACGTAACCCTAAAAAAAAGATTAAATAAAAATGACCACTTCTCCTGATGTTCAGTGACGGCGGCGCGTCTGTCCGCCATATCTCTGTCCTTCCTCTGTCTTCTCTCTTCTATCTGTATCTGCAACTCCCACGCATGCTGTCTCGCTCGCTCCCGTCTGAGTCGCATATTCTCTCTCTCTCTCTCCTCTTCGGCAGCTAACTTTGCTTCCATCTGGAAATTCCGTTGTCTTTATGTTACTTTTATCAGCTAATTGACTTTGGTTGAATAGCCGTGACTTGACATAAAACTTTTGTTAAAAAATTAAAGTTTTTTTGATACGACGATATGTATTTATAGACACCAAATTGAAACATCTATAACTATGGTATTGGAAGGTAATATCTAGTCTCATAAGTCAAAGGATAATGTAGTTTTTTGTACGATTTACAATATTATGTGAGAAATCTACATACAAATACGCGAGCGGAAAACTTTGTACCCCTTTTTACAGAAGACGCGTAGATGTAAAAGCATGAAATTTCTTCCATTTATAGTTGATATGGAGGAGGAGCGTCGAATACCAATATTATTTTAAAATATGCTTTAATCTTGCATATTTTTAATAAATAAAACGCTACGCACATTGCACACAACAACACGCACACTACAATATTATGACATGATACGATAATCATACACGAAATACCCTTTTGTCTATGGTTGAATTCTGTTTTTTTTTAAATTTAATAGTCTGGCAGACCTTTATGCCAAATTGAAGTCTGTGATTGAGACCATACATATTTTTCAATTCAATCACCGACTTCAATTTGGCATCAATCAATTTGACATGGAATTAACATATTTTATATATTTCTTACGCCGTTTTTTCTCGCACGGCTAGTTCCCGAACCTCTACCACCGGTAAACATGTAGACGTTTTGAAAACATTTATTTAAAATTTACTCAGAAATAAATGATTTATTTTTTTTATTTATTCCGACTGAATGACGTAGGCTCGTAAAGTGTAACAAATACTTTGTGTAGCAAACACTAACATGGGCCCTACGAGCGCGCTCGTCTCTCCGCCGTGCCTCCTCAGCTTCCAGCCTTGCCGCAGTGTGTGCGTCGAGGGCCGAACGCATCTGCGCGCCGTCTGTCACCCGCTTCACCTTGTCCGCCAGGTCCTGCTGCACGCCTCGCTCTAGGTACTCGTGGTGTTGGAGCTGACGGATGAGCTCCTCGCGATCGGAACGCTCAGCCTGGAAAATAACATCATAATCCACACTATAGTTTAACCACAACCGCTGCACCGCGCCCTATGAACGTGAGACGGGTCGTGAGGGGTATACTACGACCGCCGGCGTTGACGGCCAACTGACAGAGTAGGCCGGTAACCATGGTAACCCTCCCCCGCCGCGTCGCGCTCATACCCAAGGCGAGGTATCGCGCTTGGGGTCAAACTATAATATTATAAATTCGAAAGTGTGTCTGTCTCTTACCTCTTCACGCCCAAACCGCGGAACCGATTATGCCGATATTTGGTATATTGATACTTCGAATACTGGGGAAGCACAAACGATACTTTTTAGTCCGGAAAAATGTACGGTTTCCGCACGATAAAGAGTTGCAGGTATCTTACATAATAATTGACTAGCAAATTAAAGCAGAATTTGGGAAACCAACATTTTACAAAAAACCTAGGATAGTCGAGAGCAGTTAGCACGTTGATTTTGCTTTAATTTTAGCTGACGAATAAAAAATAATCATTGAATAATATTTACTTGAGCGGCTGCAATCTGCTCGCCTACTCTTTGGTTCAACTCCTCCCTAGCGCGCTGTCTTCTCAACCTTTCTCGAAGTCTGAAACGTTATAGATTAATTATAATTATTACTTATAAAATTAAATATCAAGTTATAACATCCGAAGAGTCGCAAGTGCGTTGCCGGCATTTATGAGGAATTAATAGGGAATGGGAATAGGGATAGGGGGATTAGGAAAGTTGGGCCATAAACTCTCTCTCTCTCTCACTGAACGAAACACACCACAACGCCGTTTCACGCTAGTTTCCTGAGAGGCCGGCTCGACCGGAGTGATACGCTCCGGTCGAGCGGGCTCATTCGTATCGAAGCATGGCTCTCCCACGGCAATCTTTTCATATAGCAGGTACTATATACAGGCGTCCGAAATTTCCTTGTAGGAAATTCGGAATGTCCGACTTAATATTATTTAAGGGTGGCCTATGACCAGAGCAGCAGAGGACAGAGCTCATTGGAGAGAGCTGGAGGAGGCCTATGCCAAGAGGTACACCGAAGTGCGAGATATAATTTAACCAAAAACCAATCTGCATAAATGTAAAAACATACTTCGGAATAAAAGGACTTTATTACTATTATGATTATTAAGGGTGACCTATAAGCAGACCTCTATGGCTCAGTTGGTAAGCGCGTTGGTAGCTTAAGCCGGGGGTCCGGGTTTCGAATCCCGCCAACGGAGAAAGTTTTCCAATATTCCTGGGTCATCAGACGGAGAAAAATGGCAACATTTGGTGGAGGTTTCCACCTAACAAAAGATCAGTAAAGCTTTTGTAATAAGGGAAAGTTAAGCTTTTTTATTTTATTTATTTATTCACTCACACGGCGGAGCTCCTGTCGGTGACGGCAGCCTGCTCCCGCTCAACTCGCTGCAACTCCACAGCCTGAGCCTCTAGCTCGCGTCGTCGTATAACCCGCCTCGCCTCCTCAAACTGTACCATCTCTTCACGCATTCGGGCCACGTTAAGCCGTTTCGTCTGGATGTTCCTGAAAATTTAAAGTTCTTTATCAATACTGAGTTTTGGTAGTATTTCCTTTTTTACCATCAAAAAGGGAAGACAGTGTTTGCTTTTATGAAAGGCCCAAATCACCTGCAACTCTTCTGATGTTAGCGATCTTCCATGGATAAAAAAAAATTATTTAAAAGTACTCTGTAACAAACCATCATTGTAACATGTTAAAACATGTATTTTATTAAGTTTGGTCTTAATATTGTCTTATTCTGATTTATCACAAATGTTTGTAATAAAAAACCTATTTAAAGTTGACTACAGAGGACAGGACAATTTGCCTCGATGGAGCATGACTCAATTTCTGATGATGTAGATCCTTATAAATTTTTGTACTAAATTTTTTTTTATATTTAAAAACACATGCCACTTTTTGTTATTAAGCATACAGGTCACCAGATGGAAAGCAACCTACGGACACCTGCATTGGGTTGCCGATCTATTTCTGAGGGATTAGACAACAGGAATAGGAAATTGCGATAGCCGGGCCCATTTGTGCCAATGCATGGCTCTCCCACTGCAACATTTGCCATTATGACAAAAGAACACCTGTGGAGAATGCCACAGCAGATTTTAAAGTTCTTAAGACTTAAAATATTCTTGGAAGTGGTAACACTTTCTACATATTAATACTAGGATTTACCCACAGCTTTGGTAGATCAGAATAAAAAGTATCTGGTATGCTGAGTCACATAATATTCTACCTCTATACGGAACCCTTTGTATGTGATCCTTGACTGATTTTCTAGATGTTATTATAGAATATGTCACTATGTCACAATGCAGCAATCTAACAGAGAAATAATATTCGAAATCAGATCAGTACTTTTTGAGTTTCTCTTAATAACAAACAAAACTACAAATCTTTTCTATTTATTAATATTGTGAGATATATTGTTAGTAGTAACCTTTTTTGTTCTTCATCCATACTCTTAACAATATCTTCAATCTGTTTTCTTTGCCTAGCTGTTTCATTTTCTTGTGTGTTCCGCCTTAATGTCTGATCATTTTCAATTTGTTTCTTCAGCTCTGCACAATACTGCAGTCTCTTTTCCATTTCTTTTTTGTCCTTCTCATGACCCTTTGTATTATCATATATTGCATCTTGAACAATTCTATTTGCATTTGCCATCTCTATCTGAAAATGCGTAGGATTTTCGTTAGTACATTTTACTTCTTATTGTAAGCGCTTTTTGCTACTACTAGATACAGCCTACCCTCTGTTTAGGAGTATGGTACATCAGTGGAAAAGTGATTACTGAAATAAGAGACAAAATGACAAATCCCCTTAATTTACAGTAAATTAAAATTAGTTTTTTTTATATTTAGGGGGCAAGAGAGCAGACGGGTTACGTGATGGAAAGCAACAGCACTACACCCTTTCACACCAGTATTCTGTAAGGTTGTGGTATCACTCCGGTTGATAAGGCCCATTCGTGCCGAAGCATGGCTCTCCCATGGCAAAAGTGCTGGTCAATAAAGAAATTGTGTGAAGGAAAAATACCAACAAAATAAAAAACTAAAGCTATGAACATTTGCCTAGCACCTTGCTTAATTTATGGAAGTCAAACTTTTTGTTTTACTTTATTTATTTTATCAGAAAGAAACCCTAACTAACACCTCTAGAACACTGACGCAAACCACAAAACATCATTGAAAACAAAAATGAACAAGGTGGAACATACCGTGTTGTCAAGTGTCCTCTGAGATACAGACTGATGTTTCGCAGTTTGCAGTGTTGGTGTACTAAAGGCTTAATACCGTGCTGTTTGTACAGATATAAGTTTTTACTATGATTATAAGTAGGTAAATATTCATGCAATGTAGTGATATCCACTTATTTTAAGAGTATAGTAAGTACCATCGAGGAAATTGATTCCTAGCCAGTTCCATGTAAGTTGTGATCATTCCATGGCAGCTAAGTTTGACAAAAGTGACCAAATCACTCAGGTCTGCAATATGACTATGAATCAACTTATACAATTATAGCACAATACCTAAAAAACTTGTAGCAAGATTCTGATACATTTTAATATGTATTCCTTCAAAAACACACATTGTAATAAAATGTATAACAAAAATATTATGATCCTTACTTTGTCCTGTAGCCTTCTATATTCATTTTGAAGTATCTGCTGTTTGAGATCCTTCTGGACATAAGCACTTTGGAGTTTCCTTGTCAGCTCCCGAAGCTGTGGGTCAGTTTCTCTCAGACGTTGTCTTCGGAGAAGTTGGCAGGCCTCATCCCTCATTTGTTTAGATATTTCATATGCTAGGGATACCTCTTTTTCTGCTCGAGAATCAACAACAGCTGCATGATCTGTTTTCTGGAAAAATTAAGGTCATTCAGAAAATTATTAAGTCATTCCTTAGTAATGTTTATTAGTGAGGCCAACAAATAGGTTTAGTTTTTTACCCCTTCAAATTAAACACAGTTGCAACTTCTGAGGTTGGTAAAAAGGCCTAACTTTTATATAATTCTATTGTGTAAGTAGTAGCCAGTGGTAAAGACTGGATCTTTAGAAATTTACCATATAAATGGTGAAAGGTCTCAAAAGTAAAGGAAGCTATGTTATGAATAGAGTAATATATTATTTTACTGACGACCTCTGTGGCTCAGTTGGTAAGCGAATTGGTAGCTTAAGATGGGGGTTGGGAGTTTTCAAAGTTCTTGGGTCTTGGATGTGTATTAAATATGTAAATCATATAAAAATAATCTTAAATATGTGTATAGTATAAAAGTATTAAATATATTTCCGTGGTCTGGCAGCCGTAACACAAGTCCACAAACTTCACAACATGTCAGTCTGGTAAGTACCTGAAGTACTTACCAGACTGACATGTTGTGAAGTGTCCTTAAATATTATTATTATTAATACCACCACCACCACAAGTTACATTTGGTCTAAACTTTCGTTCCTATTAAAATACCTCTTTAAAATTCTTCTCCATTTCGGTTTCCTTACTGATAAGTGCAAGACAACGACACATTTTGCTATCTTCGATTCTGTTGTTGAACCAATGCATATCTATTGCCCTTTGATACGTTTCCTGCTCTTTTTTAATAGCATTGGAAATTGCATTCTTTTGAAGCTCTGTCTTTGGTTCCTGATAAAGTATTTTATTGAAAAAATAATTTCCGATATTTCACTTAATGCATAGATCACATTTCAAATTTTTGTTACCATTTTAAAGCGATTCCCGAACGAATTTTCCAAATTTTAATATAAGCGCAGAAATTGATACAAGTAGGTCAAGTTTATTAATAATAACACATTTTATTTATATAAATTGATTTAATATAAAACGAAATATACTTTCGAAACTTTCAAAATAAACAAATTTGGCACAAATTTGACATATTTCTTCACTTGTTTCCTTCCTTTTTTATGGCGATACAGCTATTTATCCATGGCCAATGTAAAATAAAAGCGGGAAAATATAATGTTATTTACGATGCATTGTCAAATTCAAACTCCAGATCTTAAAGTCAAAGTCAATGGAACGTTTTCTTACTGTTCTAAATTTATTATCAAGCAGTTTTCATCGTGGCTGCTAGAGAGTGTAAGGCTAGGCAACTATTTTTGATACCAGCATTAATTGCTACTAAATCGGGGGTAAAATGTAAACTTGATACATTTAAATTCAGAAAAAAGCTTGAATATTGTAATAAATAGATTAAGTTATTATAATTATGCATTAAACATTACTGATGTAAGAAATAGTCTCATTTATTGTATTGAAAATGTTGTTCTCCACAAACGTAATAAGTTTTTCATATTTTGAATTTCGCAACATTTGTCTACACTTATGCATGCAACTTATTACACACTAAAAACCCAGGTGATTAAATTAGGGGAAAAAATATGAAAATCGTACATGATACATAACATCACTAATGAATAATGATTAAAAGACACCTTCCAATTCTCAATAAATTTTAAAAAATGACCTCGTTGAATCATCAAACATGTGTCAAAGTGCCATGCCCGCCCAAAGTCAATTGTCAATTTGACAACTGTCTTATTTGTGTTGTGTTGAGTTGAGTGTTCTTATACTATTATCAGAACATTGGCCAGAGTTTTATGCCCGTATTGGACCAATAGAAAGAAGATTGTAATTTATGCTACTCTGGATAGTACACTAATCTATTTTTAGAATCATGATTTTCGTTTCTCAGGCCAGCCTAAGCAGTGCGCACCGAGTAAAATGTATTTCTCTGTGGACTGTGAGTTGTGACTGACTTTTTGTGAAAATGTCAAACGTCAAACCTTATGTTTAATATTTGTCACTTAATTTTTCCCAAAATGTAGGGAAAAATTTCGTCAATTCGATTATGTTCTTTATACTTATTTAAGAATAATACTATTGGCCTGACATTATAGTGTTATAAAGTCTGTAATAAATAAAGTAATACACAAAAAATACTAGGTTAAAAATAAGCAAAAGAGGGTATCTCTTTTATTTATCCTTTTTTTTTAGTTTTTTTAAAGTTACAAAAACTAATACTTTGTTTCTTAAATCTTTCTACTTAAATCTCGCGTGGACTTTGAGTCCCTAGAAAAGATACATGATGTTACTTTTCGAAAAATGTGCGGTTCCCGCGCAACAAACTTCTCTTAAAATCTTGATGTACGTTGCGGGCATATGTAAAATATAATTCAATTTGATTCTTTTGTATAACTTATTTTTGATATATTTTAACTAACTAGATGATTACCGCAACTCCGTTGTATACTTGTATGACTCGATGATGATATTATATATATAATATGATTTCCAGTGACGCTAAATATCCTCTGCAAGGGCTCGCGGGGGGGGGGCGGCGCGCGGGGGGGGGGGGGGTGGGGAGGTGTGGTGGTGGTTGTGTTGTTTGTTGTTTTTTGTTTTTTGGTCTAGCTAGACTTAGGTTTGGTTG
>JAOTAV010000554.1:0-10451 GCA_026546445.1 Cyclargus thomasi | reverse complement strand
TAGGCTGATGCCTCACCGAATTCTGAAACAGGCACTATTAAAGAATAAATGTTATTTAATACTTTTTAGTTTCTTTTGTACTATTTTAGTTTTTTTCCTTTGGAAGTAGTTTTTAATTTATTGGCTATATTAAATATGATCACGGATCGTATATTTATAGTTATAATTTATTTCTTTTTGTCATCATACAAGTTATCAACATATAATATTTTTATACGAAAACTTATTCGAATAAGATTACCTTAGGCTGCATAAATAATGAATGATTTTGATTAAAGAAACAAGAGCTAGAAAACTTATAACATTTGTTGTCCGGCGAGCTTGAAAAGAAGATCTGCCAAATACAAAATTACCCCAGGCCCGGCGCTAAACTAATATGCCTCAGAATTTAGAGTAATAATAACAAAAATATTATATAATAATAATATCTATGGACGCTTTACACCACGTCAGTCTGGCCCCGTAGTAGGTACCCGAATGACTTGTGTTACAGGTACCAGATAAAGGAAATATATTTAATACTTTTATACCATAGACATATTTAAGGTTTTTATTATATGATACACATATTTAATATACATCCTAAGAACTTTGAAAAACTTTTTATTTTGTCGGCGGGATTCCAACCCGCGACCCCCGGCGTGTCACGCCGGAGTGTTCAACCACTGCGCCACAGAGGTCATCAAATATAGTTGGAGTATTGCTCTATTCACATGCTATCACAGTTTTTTTGCCCGTTGAACTTTCGTAGCCTATGTTAAATTATATTTTTTAGGAAACAGCCTAATTTTTAGTTTATTCATAATATTGTAATAAGTGATGATCATATAATATACTGTACTGTAAAGTAGGAAATAATACAGTAGAGTTAGAAACTATAGAAGTGTATGATAAAGTACTTAAAGAGTATGAAATACAAGAGCGTGTTATGCTATTTTTATTTATCAGGCTTTCTTATTTCGAAGATCACCCAGTCTTGACGATATTGGCGACGTCATCGAGGACTACAGAAGGGGGTTCCATAATTAGATAATTCTATTCTATTCTTTAAAAAAATATAATTTAACATAGCGTATATGGAAAATCAACAGATAAAAAACTATTTTAGCATGTGAATTTAACGAAACCAAAACCATATTTTTTTTTGCTATAAAAACCATACACATTGCTTTTATAGCAAACTTTTTTATTAACGCATCAACATCTGAAATATAATGATAGGAATTCGCGGTTGGGTTATAACATGATGCTTCTTAGCCGTGCAGGGCTAAGAAGATCTTTAAGTTAATTAAAATTTTTAACCGACTTAATATATATAGTGTATGCCTGTATTTGTGATTGTTTTATTATATCATATATATTATTATATCATAAATATATAATTAAATATTTATTTAATTTCTTAAGTTACATACAATAACTACTATGTTAAGCGCCTTATAGAATCTGCTGCTGTTCTGTAATTACAACGAACGAACGATAAAGAATGCAAATTATGCATATTCGCTATTAGCATATATTGCATATTTCATGCATGATTTTTTATTATTTATTGAAATAAATCTTTCGTTATTGAAAAACTATGTAGTTCAGTCAGTTTTTTTTTTTAAACTGAAAAACAAAGTTACAAGCCTTTAAAATTATATAAAAAATTGTGACGTCAGAGTCCATAAGCTGCATACATAGTTCATACTAAATTACGTTTTGAGAGAAAGAGATGGGTAGAAAACTTAAATCACTAATATCTTATATATTATTTATTTGCTTATAAAATACAAAACATATATTAGAGAAAAAAAAACTAGGTTGGGAATAAAGCAAATGGGCGGCCTTACCGCTTACAGAGGTTTCTTCCAGATAACCACTATATATCTTACTTATTTCCCAACAGAATTCAGAGATTCAGTATATTTTTAGTAGTCTACCGTAATAATTTTCATTCCATAAAATTTGTTTCACACGCAACTTCCCTATTTACATACCATATCATCGAACAGTATATTTTCATATCTGCACGACTTAAACGTACGAGTTACGCCCTTTCTCCACCAACACTGTCAACATAGAACGAGATTATTTCGGTCCGATAAAATGTAACTTTCTGACATACACTACATGTTTCATTTTCCTCTACACCTTTTATGTCGGTGACGAATTTGACGATAGAACAATGTAGCTAGATAAGAAACCTATAGCCTAGATCATAAAGTTGCATTTTATCGGGCCGGAATAATCTCGCCCTCGGTTGACGGTGTTGGTTGACAAAGGGCGTAACAACCGATACGAAATTTGATATTTTGTTACAAAGTTCTATTTTCACGTTTTGTCTATCCTGCTAGAGATGCGAGAACGGCGGAAGGGATAGCAGCCAAAATCTGTAAAATAAAATAATGCTTATTAAAAATACATACGTTTTGAGTAAACATTTTTACTACCTAATAAAAGAAAAGATTTTATTTTCTTAATAAATCGATAAAATACGGGCTTCTGATGCTTTATCAGCTCAATGGCTATAGGATTATTTTCGCACTCTGCAGTCCCATAATATTAGTAAGATTTATAGCTATTTAAGCCTCAAAGTCATCGACTTCATGAGGTGCAGCGATACGCTCATGTTTATCACCAGTTTTCTTCATTATTAATGACATTAGTAATTAGCCGACAAGCATAATATATGATCATAATCGTTTTATGCATTCAATAAGGTTTATTTTACATAGTTTCTAAAAATGTATGTTTGACAATAACTCAGACAATAAAGATTTATGCGTTCCGTAAAAGTGGCTCGTGCACCATCTCTCGCCTGTTAAATTAGCCCTTTGTCCCGGTTATGAAGCAGAGGAATAAAGAGTGTTTTACACACACACATGTAGACACAATAGAACCGGTCACCGTCACCGAAACTGGTGCGCGGAACTATACTGTATACATCTTATAAGGATATTTTTATATTTAGGGCGTAAGCGAGCGTTACCTTATGGAAAGCAACTGCCGCCCATGAACACTCGTATAATCCAAAGAGTCACAAGTGCGTTGCCCCCTTTTTATGAGGGAATAGTGAATGGGACTGGGGATAGGAAAAGAGGATTATGGAAGTTGGACCACCGGTCTACTCAATAGACGAAACACAACACAACGCCGTTTTACGCCAGTTTTCTGTAAGGCCGAGTTATCATTTCGGTCGAGCCGGCCCATTGCCGAAGCATGGCTCTCCCACGACAATGAGCATTCGTATTATGTTCTTGAGATCAAAAGGAGATTAAAATTATTCACCGGTACGTGGGGCTGGTCCGGTTCTGGGACAATCCGAAAGCCATCTATGTCAGCTTTGTAGTAGACGGTTTCCTCCTCACCGTCCGGTCGGACGTACGAGTAGGACCCATTGACCTCGATGTATTCGTCAGGTTGTCCGGCGTTCACGACCTGCCCCGTCTCCTCCCTCCTAGTGTTATCTACAGTCTCAAAACTGGAATTAAAATGAGTCTGTTAACAAAAGTATGCATAATATAGTTTTCATAATTCGAAGCGATTGTGGGCTTCAGACTTCGGTAAAATTATAATTAAGATTAGATCATCTATGAATTAGTAGTTTTTAAAACCAGTTTGTATCCTAATATTATAAATTGCAATTTGCAAATTTATAGTTTTTTATTGTTCTGTATCTTATGAAAATAAACAATAAGTTGAGTTTTTTTGCGACTCTCCATCAAATATGGATAAGTTTTTTCAAGTGGACAGGATTAATGAAACTAAAATCGTAGATGATAGACCGTACCTGAATTTATAATTTCCTTTTCCGTCGTTTACATTTTCATAATATAAAATATCGCTCTCTGTTTCATCTTGTAATACCGGTGCTGTATGTACGGGAGCGAATACGAAACTTGTGACCAATAAACTGATTCCAAAATATATTGAAAGCATCTGAAAATTTATTATAATAACCGTAAATCTACAACTTTCACAAAAACATTAAAAAAGTGCCTTTTAAAAATATAAAAATATATAATTACTTACTGTGTTATTAATAATAGCTCGTTGCAAAACACGTCTTGCCTTCGAAGCGCTGACTGATGAACCTAAAAAATCTTTACGGATATTTCTATTAATAGGTACATAGTTATATGCGAATAATTTTTTGCCATCATATAAATCACCTCTTTAAAGATATAGGTAATCATCACTATTCCAAAGGTTATTAAAGTATTTAATGAAAGGCCTTGATTTGTGCAAACAAAAATTATTCTAGACGTTTAGTTTATCCTTAGTCGAAATGTATATATATTTTTTTTATTTATTTACTTATAAATTAAGTACGAACGTTTAATTACTGTGCAAAGACACGTGCCATTATCAAATCAAATCAAATCAAAATCTTTTATTCAAAATAAGTACTTTAAGTACACTTTCTGAACGTTGAGACTACGGCGCCTACCACCGGTTCGGGAACTAAATAACTTATCCATATCATATACTTTTTCAGAGTGAATAACGATATGACGATGAATTATACCTATGCGTTTTTATTTTGGCAATAATTATTATGTAACATATATCTTAATGTAATACTGTATAACAATAAAAGCCAATTTTAATAATTTGAACCCATCTAGTGGAAATATTATCATTAAACATGTAAGTAATGTAAGTGGAAATATTATCATTAAACAATAAAATATTAGATTAATAATTTTATCCACATTTTTTTCCTTTAAAAATAAACCATGTTTTTTTAAATATTTGTTATTTTTTATGGTCTTTTTCAAATTAATTTACATTGATACTAGTGTAGACATAAAACTGTATCACTTCTGCGATATTATTCCGATAGCAAAACACCGTTTTTAAAATAAAAAAATTTGGGTAAAGTATATGTGTAGTCTTTTATTTTTTATATTTTTATGCATCATTTAGAATTTTTAAATGGGGTAGCTGCAGTGTAAATCATTGAATTTATTAATTTTCTATATTTTTATTACATAAAAAATCAGATGTCTTAAAGCAGAACTCTGAAAAGCAGACTCAATATATATCTTACTATATTTATTTCTTGTATGCCTGTGTATTAAACTACTCCCAAAGTACTACACCGATTTTTGATAGAATTTTTATGTGTCCTTTGAGAATAGTTCAAATTCACAAATCAAGACCGGCAGGACAACGTCTGTCCGGTCCGCTACTTAAATATAATCTCATCGTTAATAATATAATAATTGTATTTATTTACATTGAAATTACAATAAAAGGATATTTAATGAATAAATGGAATTCTAAATTAAAACATTAAAATTTTGAAGACACACACTAAACAAAAAATATATATTAATAACACATTATAAAACCTTATAGCATATTTTTTGTGAATAGTGATTCGATGGTATGAATAACTGTTGTTGCCAGAAGTTTGCTGTTTCTCTCCTCTCTTCCATTTTCTTTTTATCCTACTAAGGTTCTTATTAAGTCAAGATTGACGTCATTATCCCTAAATCCCTGAAACAAAAATTATAGTTTTTTAATGATATAGTTTTTTATAACGAGTACACATTAAACTTCAACTAATCCATTAAAGTTGGGCAGGTAGGTCGATATTATTTAATATACCACTCGATAACTTAGTTTATTAAAAACAACTTTTAGTATGAACCTACTTTATAAGTATATATATAAACGCAATTTTTAACAAAGGTATAGTAAACTAAGTCTTCCCGCGATGCGTACAAGCTCGAGTGACGTCAAACCATAAGTGACGTCACAGTAGAGTATCGTTTGTATGTTACGGTTTGGGAAGGTCTAGTTTATGTGACTTTTTATATCTTTGATAGAATTGAAGCTATCAGAGAGATCATTTTTTCACTGATACTCTTATTTTAATTCTTCTTTAAGTAAGGCTGCTATTTTATTTTAACGTTTATATAACTCGATTCTTAATGACTATTCAAATACTCTTACGACCTTTTTCAGAGGTATTTATTGATTTTGATATGTTTTTACTTAATATACACACCACCATCATTATTATTAACTTTTTTTAAATTTAATATATATTTAACTTTTTAAAATATAAAGTTGGTGACCGCAACTTCGTTGCGGAATAATTAGTATATCACGCGGGAACCGTACATTTTCCCGGGATAAAAAGAATTCTATATGTTGCCCAGACCTAATAGCTATTTAACGAAAAAAGATTTATTCAAGTTCGTTGAGTAGTTCCTGTGATTAGCGCGTACAAACAGACAAACAGGCCACTTTTTTTGTCGATATGTGTTCTATTACTGTTTTTTAGCACCCCCATATTGATTATTTTGTAAAAATAAAATAATAATATAAATGTATATGTTTAGATGATTAAACTTCAGTTCAATAAAGACTTTGCCAGAAAATGTATGTTAGGAAAATCTAATTACTATTTATCATGATAATAATAATAATTTCAAAGAAGTTGAAAGAAATACAGATCGTGGATCTTTGTAATTTGGCCAAACTATGTCAAATTCAGCTGACAGATCACGACTTACATGGAATTGACATATTCCGACCAAACGACGCAGGTTCGGCAACTGGGTCTGTTTCAATTTCCCCCATTATCCCCCCATAATCGATAAAAAGGTGTAAAAAATCACGATGAGACTTTTCCTAATTAAGTGAGTTTAGACGCGTAGC
The DNA here is from genome assembly GCA_026546445.1 of Cyclargus thomasi. NCBI lineage: Eukaryota > Metazoa > Arthropoda > Insecta > Lepidoptera > Lycaenidae > Cyclargus > Cyclargus thomasi. Next base: position 3,791 of record JAOTAV010000554.1, on the reverse strand, counting down.
TGCAAAACTTTAATTAATATTGGCAATATTTTCTACATTATATATCTAATTCTTTGTGATTTAAAATAGGAAATTCTCGTATCATCACAATATTGGTTTCCTTACTCCAATGAAACAGTTTTACTGGTTTTCACCAAAATGTAGTATTATATATGCATACCTATTTAGTTGGTCTGAGAATTGTCTGAATCTGTTTCTTAACGCTTAACAACGAGGGGCACGGAATTTGTCATTAGACAGCTAAATAGGGCCTTTATGTTCTTTTAAGTACCTAAATTTACCTATGCGCGATACAGGGCTCTTACTTAAAACAGTTTTAAGGCCCAAAGAACAAGTGCCAACGTCCTACTTTCACAAACATGAAATGAAATTGTAAGTATAAGACGGCAGCTTCAAGCCTGAAGATTTGAACGTACCTCTAAGGAGAAGGGTCCCTGAACCAACTCTTAAGCGGTAAATCGCGCGTCGACCTGGCGCAAAATACAGTACCAACACAAATGGTACCTACCAGTTCTGGTGGTTCATCCGAGCTGCCACTTCGATTCTCATTGATTTTGTAGCCATCTTTATCGGCCGTATAATAAAACGTCTTGAGCTGCCTTCGTCCTTCTCCCGTATCTTCAATGTACGAGTATTTGCCGGTGACTCGTATGTATTGGTCAGGTTGGCCAACATTGATCACTTGCCCACTCTCCTCCCTCTCTATATCAGGACTTGCAAAGCTGCGAGAATGTATCGTAATAATTTTTTTTTAATAAGAAAGGAATAAAAAATTATAAGCGTGAGAATTTTGGTGTTTAACGCTGATACAACAATACGGATTTCGATAAAGTTTGGTATACTATAGACTATCGGAAACATTTTATTCCGATTAAATGCTTCCGTGAAATGTTAAGTGAGCATTTCAACCACAATGGTTAATCACCAATTCTACACTAAAACTGTGTGTAAATAATAATAAAATGTACGTAATTGTAAGAATTATATGTACCCACCTAAAATTATAATTCCCTTGGTAATCGACGGTGTATTCGTAATTATTTATGTTATGTTTTGTATTTACATTATTTGTTGATACAATTTTGAAGCATGCTATGACTCCCACATAACAACTGATTACCAAGAGCACATAGAACATCTAGATAGTAGAAAAAAAAACACATTATATATGTATTCCTATTTTATAGTTATAAAATATTTGTAAAATAAAATATAGACTCTTTGTAATAGTGCCTTTACTTCGCTCTTTCTAAGCGTTTCAACAACATACATAATAATAAGCGTTTGCTCGCGGCGTCGCTTGCGTGATATATAAAAATCGTGTAAAAATATGAGTATTCTTATCATAGCTATAAGCTATTAGCATAAGCTATTTTACATCTTAGTTGAGTATATGCAAAAAACCAAGCCGATTAGTTGCATTCGACACAAACACTTTTTCCCATTTATAATATTTATATGAATATACACTCGTATTCGAAAAGTTAAATCACCTACAAAAATTGACTTAGAGTTTTAAAGGCTGCTGTAAACTGGTAAGAAAAGTCAAGCGAATAACTTTACGTAATTTAGTGTATTCTAGACAGCGTCCGCAACTTCGCTGTAACAAAATTTGTTATAAAAAATTGTTTCCGTTGTTTGAACGGGGAATAGACAGCCATTTTTGCATTTGTAATATTAGTTTAGATGTGGAGTTGCATGAATACTTTCAGCAGAAGTATAGACTATTACATACATATACTCTATCAAACGCAGTAAAGATTTTTGTGATGTCTGGAATTAATGATGCGAATAACAAGATTTTGTCGTAGCAAAAAATATTGAGAATTTCAAGGAAAACGAGCTGTAGATCTAGTTAAACTAGTTATTAGTGTTGAGGAAAACTAACACTATTCAATCTTTGTGTATATAAAAAAATAAATTTTAATATATCACGCTTAAGGGCTCTCTTAGTTGACGGTCTGTATCGTGCTTCACCAAGCTATATCGCTCGTCGTCCGTATGTAACGAAATAAATTGTTTTATCCATACAAATATTAAAAATGCAGAGTATATCTGTTCGTCTGTTATCTCCACGCCAAAACAGATATTATAGAAACTTTTTCAATCGCCTTAAGAACAGAGACTCAAAGTTGTAATTATGACCTTAATTATATAAATTAATATTTTGCCGAAGAAGTTTCTAGCTTACCGAATGTTTTTGGTAATACATATTCACGACACGTCTTCTTAATAGAAGTTCAAATTTATTTCTTAATATTTTGTATTGGTCTTAGTTATTTATAGTTCCAGTGCTTCATTGGACACCTAATTATGTGGTTGTTAAGATTAATATTATTGATATTATTAATATTATAGGTATTGTTTAAAAAAAGGGGTATTATGAATATATGAGTCTAAACATAAGTTTTAGACCCAGTTGGTCAGATAGTAACAGGTATGGATAATTTTCCCTATTCCTTTTTTTATGGAGCTTGTTAAAATGATCCTTTAAGTAACTCCTTATTACACCAGTTACGTGAAAAATGTCTAGAAAATTTGTCCAGCTATTCCAGAGAATAGTCAAAACGAGTACACAGACGGACAAAAATTATAATATTCCTCATTTATATTGTATAAAGATGTTATACGTATTTAGATTTCAAGCAAACAAGGCTGAATTACATTAAGTTACAAGTTTGTTATAGTTTTTATATTTATTTTTAACATTGATTAATTTCTAATTTTTTTCAATATTTCTGATGTCATAAAAATCCTTTGATATTTTTAATGTCATAAAAACCATGTCTAGCCTTTGGTCCCAAAAAGTTGGTCCCAATAAGACACCATTGCCATATTCTTTATAATATAATTAGAAGTTGACAAAATTGGCATAGTAAGTAATAATACTATACACAAATTCTTGTATTTGTTTAATATAACGTGCATGCACTATAATGTTCACGCTACTATCTGGTAGAATTGCGAAGTCAAAATAAAGAGAAAAAAATGAATAGAAAATGTAAATATTATAGTATTATTTACATTTAACTCTATGATACGTTTGACCACAGGTTCAGCAACAGACTATAAATTAAAGCGGTCACGATATGTTTCTGAAATATTAAAAAACACGCATCATACTGTCGGACGTCTTTTGCATAAATATGACATACTTCCGGCAAAATAATATAGTAAGTCGATTTAGTATTCATTTTTTTAATTCATCTTATATATATAAAAATATTATGGCATAATATTAGTGGCCTTGTTTTTCAAAAACGGCTCTATCCATTTTTTTAAATTATTTATCTATATATTAATACGCGAGCGGAAAACTTTTTACAAAAGACACGTACATGTAAAAACATGAAATTTATCCAATTTGTAATTGATGTGGAGAAGGAGTGTGAAGAAAAAGCGTATACAAATATTATTTTAAAATATGCTTAAACTTGCATATTTTTAATAATTAAAACGCTACGCACACTTCAATATTTATGGTCGAATTTCGACCACAGGGTGACCTCTAGTATGAATAGATATGCATATTCAGTAGGTCTAAAAAATAGCTAATATCTGTTTTTCATCCTCAGGACGAGAAGGTTAAAAAATAATTTTCTAAGATTGATCTTTTTCACAATGAATAAAATACATTGAAAAAAATTCAAAATAATCCTAGTTTGCATTTAAAAAAAATCAAAAAATCAAATCAAAATCTGTTTTATTCAAAAAAAGTACTTTAAGTACACTTTTTGAACGTCGAGACTACGGTGCCTACCACTGGTTCGGGAACTAACCCGGCGAGAAGA
>JAOTAV010000553.1:0-10451 GCA_026546445.1 Cyclargus thomasi | reverse complement strand
CAATACCCTATACAACAAACCAAAAATTTTGAAATTGGTTTCAAAAACGGGGTTGCTTTTTTTGAACATACATAAAAAAAAAAAAAAAAAAAAAAAAAAAAACCACAGCCGAACATATTAACCTCCTCGTTTTTGGAAGTCGGTTAAAAACCAGCAGCGTTCGGAAGTTATAGCCACGATAAAACTACCTAGGTCTTAACCAGACAGTAGTTTAGACCCTTTCGAAAAAAAAAATCTACTTCCATAATACGGTGGCCGGTCACCGTCAACGAAATTATTTCGGTCCGATAAAATGCCACTTTATGCGTGCGATGGACAAACGTTATAAGGATGAAAACGATCCTTAGACATCGCTGTTTCATGTTTGTAATGAATACCTGTCTGTTGCTAGGCTCTAACTTAAAAACCACGATTGCTATGCAGTCGATGTTCCTCACTTATAGTTTATTTTGTCTGTGTGTCTATTTCAGCTCAGCTTCGACCCTAACAAAGATGACTTAAATATCGACTACATCTGGAACATATCGCTTAACCACAAACAAGTAAGTAAATCACGTTACCAATTATTGCTAAACGGTGGCGTAACTACAAGGCAGCAATCCGGCAAAATGCCACGTGCCCCGGCCGAAAGAGGCCCCCGATCAGCCCCCCTAGTCAAGTGGCAAGCGATTTTTTTTTACAATCTCTTGACGTGTTTTTGTATTGGTTTGACATAGTGGAATGGTGGATGAAAATGTGCCACGGGCCTTGAACGGTATAGTTACGCCACTGGCTAAATGTAATATTATTAAAGACAGAGATTATACGTTCAATCTGACATCAATTTGTCATCAAATTCTAACGCCAAATTAATGGCTGAATAGTCCTTGTTATAAAAAAAATACCAGTCCATCAATATACCGGTTAGACGATCATTCTCTCATCCCTGACGAAACTCATGGACTAAACTGAGTGCCAAGTGCGTGACCGTGAGCATCGCTAGATGGCGCTGTACAGATCCCATATAAAATCCTGTGTAATTGCGAAAAACGTTCAATGTTCACGATCGAATGTCAAAAGAAAACTCGCACACGGCACACCGATGCCAGATTGGGCGTGTAACCTCCGCCTTATAAGTGAAAGAGTAAATTTTTTTAGTTTCTACCAAGCAAGCAAGCACCCCATCGCGATGCCGTAAATTTACCTTTACAACATTGATGTGTATATTCTTATATAAGTCAATGCCATACAATTATTAAAAAAAATAAACATTGCCCATTTATTCACGGCATCGCGATGGGGTACTTGCTTCATCATTTCTTACTTTAATAGGACCATAGGACTTAGGAGTCACACCCTAATAATAATTTTGTTAGTGCCGTTTCGTTGATTTGGAACCTAAATCTTCGCCAATGAATATTTTAAACTGGTAACATTTTCAGATGGGTGAGATGTTCATAGTGTGCGGTGTACTCTACGCTCTCGACTCGGCTACGGAGAGAGAGAGTAAGGTGACAGTAGCTATAGATCTCTACCAGAGCAAGCCGGTTGAAGTCCAGCTTCAGTTTACCAACCCCTTCCGGAAGACCACGCAGCTTGGATACGACCACTCGATGAAGGTATGGCTCTATAGAATTAGAACGGAGTCTGGGGTTCAACGTTATTTTGTCGGTTTATAAATCGAGACAGATTTGGTACTTTACAGTCTTTACAGTCGAGTCTATGTTTATTTTGACTATTCCTGCCGAGGATATTTTATTCTTTTCCACTATGTAGAGATGTAAATCCTTGTTTTTCTGAACTTTAAGTTAATATCATATAGCGCCATCTATGACAAAGTACAGGTACTTCCTAAACTCTTTTGTTGGTAAATGACGATTGCACGTATGTAGTTATTTTTTAATATTTGAGACTAGATGTCGCTTTTTTGGTATTTTCTACAAACTATGTTTTCACCATCCACAAAACTAGATGACTCTTCTGATACTTTTTTAGTTTTTTCATTGGCTCTAGCGAAGTGCAACCTGATTTTTTAAACTAGCTTTTGCCCGTGACTTCGTATGCGTAGATTTTCCCTGTTTCTCTGCCTTTCTTTTCTCTCACGGAGCCCAAGACCTTTCCAACGAATGCAAAACCATGGAAATCAGTTTGTGCGTTCTAGATATATAGCGTCAGAAAAAAAAAAACGAATTATTTTTATATAAAAGAATAATAGATTTAATCATCTAAAAGTTAAATTCATTAGGGGTTGCCCTAATGAATTTAACTTTTCTCCAATGCCAAATTTTGTCTTTAATGTTTTGTGAGGTATCTGCTAATATCGTTATTTCGATATCCTCCATCTTGTCTTTCTCACTGTCTTCAGCTTTATCTCAAAAACGATAATAACTAGATAGTAGAAAATTACCTGTTGCCGTTATAACAAAAATTAAAAAGAAAATAAAAAGACAAGTGTGATTTTTTTTGTAATATTTTTATTTGTATCTTTTCAGGAGTTGTACTCATGGGACAGAGGCAACCAGCTGACTTACCCCGTGCGGTACAACGAGGTACCCGGTCCGTAGCGACGCAGAACCGACAATAGCTACATTGTTGGTCTCCTCAGGTTCCTACGACTAGGGTTCTACATGATACCCGTGCTAGATTACTTCGTGTAGTATAATAAATTGTAAAGACTCTATTATTGGTTTGAATTAAGTCCGCGGAAACTGCACCTTTTCCCTAAAAAAAACTGTCCCGTGTTTTATAGTTCCATGTATGATGGGGGAAATTGAAAGAGAGCCAGTTGACGGACCTACGTCATTTGGTAGGAATATGTCAATTCCATGTAAGTCGTGATTTCGTGAACTGTCAGCCGAGTTTAACTACTAAGATTACTAAATTACTAAGATTCGTGACCTGTGTCTGTTTCTACTTCTCTTATTGTACCATCGAGTAAATATAATTCATTGACCAAGGCAGATAGTAAAGCAACATTTGGTAGGGTTATGTCAATTTAATGTTATTACAATTTGCAATAACAAACAGACAATTAGATGCACCTACGTCGCTTTTGCATTTAAAAATACGCTTTAGCCAATTCAATGTTCTTTTCCAAGTCCCGGTATTTAGAAATTAAAATATATGTATATCTCCAATCGCGTAGCAAAGAGGAGGGGGGTGCATCGGGTGTCACCAGTTTTTGTTGGGATTACATACTTTGAGCGTCATTAAAATTCATCATGAAATATCTATACGAATATCACTCAATAACCCAGATATCTTCCAATTCGATAATTATTTTAGATTTAGAATGAGATCATGAGCATCGTATGTCTACTGTCCTAACTTTCACTCTTACATGTCCTGTGTTTTCAGTCTTTTAGCGACCTGTTTCACGTGACCGAAAAGGAAATCCACTTAGCTTACAAGGGACCTTGATACATTCGTATATAAATTAGGTAAGGATGTCATCTCCAATGACGTCCGCATCAGGTGCCACCTAAAGCATATTGTCCCGCCACTGCCCAACTCTGTGTACGTAAGTATTTGGTTCAATCAAACGTTTTAGTCAGTATCCATAACATATCAGTAACCATAATTTTGGTCTATACAAAACTTATTTCTTAGTCGGTTCAATAAAATTATATATACAATCTTAAACCTAACTAAATGTAGCCGTAAGAAGTAACGATGCTCTTTCCGTTAGACCATCTTCTGGAGAATTATCGCAAATAAACTGTTATAGCAATAATAAAGTGAGAATTATGCTTCGCTTTATGTGTAATAGACAAAAATCGTCATTTCTTAATTAAATCTACCACAATTAAGTTTTAATGTATTCGTAAAAAGCTTAGTCTTGGCTGTTCAGTCAAAATCAATACCGGTGATCAGTTTATTTTCGATTTACCGGACTCTTCCTAATGGGGAGAAGAGATTAAGCACGGAGGTTTAAATACGTAAACTCTGTCTAAAGTTCATTTGAAAGCATCGGGCAGCTGCGCATCGTGTACGTAATTTAAAAATCCTTCATTTTCAATTTATTTTAATCTAAACGTATCTATACGTATAATTAAAATACTTATTTTACTGATTAAAATTAAAACGTTACATTTAACCGATTAATAGAGAGATCCATAATTTATTTAATAATTTAGCCTTATTCTCGTTATACCTTTAAAACAAATCTAAATCTGTAAACCTAAAAATCATTAAAATATATAACTGATCGAAGTATAATAATGATATATATTATATATCTATCATTTATATGGCATGTAAAATGCGGTGAATGGAGAGTAGTAGGGTTTCAAACTCCCCCGGTAGCTCTCGACTCTCGACTCTCGAAGCTCTTAGCGACGAATTAATCTGGCAAAGATCTTCTCGTCTCATTGCCAACAACGTACGCCAATTTTTGTTCAGTTTCATAAGTTTTGCAAAATATGCTTCGATTTCATAGTTATCAATTTATTAATCAAATTTATTCATTCTATACATTAAGGAGGAGCGAATGCTATTAAATTATGCAATCTGCCATCAAAGGAAGTAAGTACGTTCATTCAATCAAAGCAGATGAAATTATTCTGTGATAATTCTCGCGGCTGTGCGCGCGGTACTTTAGCGTCAGTGCGAGCTCTCGGGTGTAAGATCCTGAGAACCTCCCATCAACCCCCGTCATTTTTCGCCACAATGGCCAGCAATACATTCCGTGACTTGGCAAAAGTTAGCACTTGGCCGCACCGCGCGATCAATACCTGCGCACAACGCCATCTAGGGACCGCCGCGCAGCCAAATTGCACTTTAATAGTTCATTAGATTGAACAAAAATGGCGGGGACACACAGTTTAAATTTGGTACACGGTATCGATTCGCGAATAACTAATATTTATTGTTATAAAGGGGAGAGAGAATTTTTAAAAACCAGCTCCGTTCTCGAAAGCTTTAGTTCGAGTTGGAAAAATGGAATCCCGATGACGTCGCGTCTTTGTGATTCCAGTGCCAAAGGTTTTTTATTGCAAAAACGCTATGCTAGGTTAATGTAATTAACAATATTAATATTTGATGCATTTGTAGTAAACTTAAGATATACAGTACTCAATACTATTGATGTATGCTAGTTACAACGTTTAATAATTTAATTCTAAATAATAATGTATTATACCAGCTGTCACTTTAAAATTAATCACAATAGTAAATCTTGTTCAATGTGGTTAGCATTAATATTTTAGAAGTTCTCAATTCAGTAAAAGAGGCTTTAACTTATTAAAAATTAATTAGTATTAAATTGTTTTAAATGCGCCCGTCATAATTAATTTACCGGCTCCAAGCGTTAACCTAAATATAGCTTCTTTGTTTCAACGATAGATGGAGTGAGTGGTTGCTAATCTCATAAATCTATTAAAAGTCTGCTGGGGCGAGACTTCGTAGTGAAATAAATAATGACCAAACTACAATAGTTCCCTTAACTATACCTACAGGTAGTTTAGGTAGTAATATTTGGAATTACAAATACAGTGCTTGAGGATTCGACATTTTGACGGGAATCTATAACAGTCTATTTTCTCTACTTATGGGCTACGTCGTCCGTGATTGATGCTTAGGGTTTCTAGACTCTTGTTGCTAATGCTAGGTACATATTTTGGATCTGGTTGCTGAGGGTAAACTATTTATTACCCATACTTACCATAGAAATGATTTTAGTGGAAAAAAATTAATGCATACAATATGCAAACAATATAGTGTAATGAAATCAAGTGATAATTACTTAAGGGTTTGTACGTGTCCATTTTTTAGAATTTACTATGAAATTTAATAAATTAATTTAATAAATTAATTCAAAAAAATAATTTAAAAAATTACTGATAGCAAAGAAACTGTAATTTTTAAATTGTATGCTATAAAATATTGTGTTGTTTACCAATAAAAAATTATAAAATAATTCACACTGCAACTTTCACAGTAAAACTTATTTTTTATATATCACACATACATACCCAAAAGTATTATCACTTACTTTTGTACGTTTGAGTTACGCAAACGTAAAGACTAGACTTTTAGCTAGCTACCTGCAGGATAAGTATATAGTGCGTACGAAGGTCGCAGATTTCACGTAAGGGCCCGACTTTGACCTGTAGCAGTTGCCACAAGGTTCAATGTTACTTGTTACTTGTTAACCTTTTAAATTTACTGATTATTTACATAGAGCAAAAGTCACAACTCGTAAAAGTAATTTAGTATCTCTAGTATCTATAATATTCTATACTAATAATATAAAGCTGGAGAATTTGTTTGTTTGACGCGCTAATCTCGGAAACTACTGAACGGAATTGAAACGTTATTTTTAGTTGGTTAGTCCATTTACCGAGGAAGGCTATAGGCTATATAACATTACGCTACGTCCAATAGGTGCTGAGCAAAAGTGTTGTAAAAGCGGGATAATTTTTAAAGTTTCACGCGGACGTAGTCGCGGGCAATAGCTAGTCTAATATACATGTAGACCCTTTGGGCTCTGCTCTCAAATATAGAGATATTCTGACTCAATGTAGCCGTCCCTGCTCTTACAATGTTGTTTTACGTCTGTTATGCTTTGTTTACGTGTATAAAGTAGATAAGTAGGTAACTAAATTTTAAGTTATTAATTGCATGTAAACACAAAATTTATTACGAAGTTTCAAGTTAAAATTTAGTTACTACTTAACCAGATAATTAGAAAATTTTCGACTTTATATTATTAAATAAAAATAAAAATAAATTAGTGTAGGCTCAGTCATGATTGAGGAATTAGAATTAGAATTTCTGTATTGCAAGAATGTAGTTACAAAAGATCTTAATATACTCGTATATCATTTAGTTTTAGTACATTCTGCCATGCAGATGGCGTACAAATAAATATGGTAGTATAGATCATTTAATTATTGTATTATTCTCTATTTTGAAAGTTAACTTAAATAATATTTTAATAAATTTATTACAATTTAAACAATATTATTATTTTATTATCTTTTTTTTACTTAATGTCATAACAAACACGATAGGAATTAGAATTTGTATTTATAATCTAAATTAGAAAATATTATAATGTCAAGGAATTCAATGTAAGTCAATGAAGACGTATTGCTTCATGAAAGAATATTAATGTCTGTAGTCATATGTATTCTGTGAAAACCCCCTAATTCACAGAAGACCACGGAAGACTCTGTCTTGCGGTCCGCAAAGTAGGTAAGCGAGACATTTTCCAATATTCGGACTTCAGCGTCGATCAGAAATAAACCTCGTCGGAAAGTTAGCTGGCAAATATTGAATGTCTAGACATACATTTAGCAGGCACCGCACTCAAACAGTCTATGTTTGGAAAGCCTATCTCCCCTCCCTGAAACTGAAATAAAAATGGCCGCTATGGCTAAAGGCCTTATCAACAATAGATGTAGCGTACACCACTCTGGGTTATTGCTTATCTTTTGTCAAAATATCACGCCTTCATTTTCATGATATGAGGAACGAGAGAGACGGCATGACTTCTACCATAGAATTAGGCTGGCTACAGTTGTACGGTTTCTGTGCTAGATTTCCTAATGCAGAATTCCGCATTTGGACACCCGAATGCATTGAGTCAGTAGAAAATACATTAGCTCTCAGTTATCACACACGTACACATTTTTCCTGTACGGAACGAATTTCGCATAAACATTGTTGTGTCCGAATGCGGAAAACGAATTCAGAAAGCTGATTCGGAAAAAATACGTTTGCACATCAGTGTTTTGCTCTTTCAATGAAAGTAGAAGTTTTACTTCTACGATTATCAAACCCAAAAGGTGCTTAGATTATAATTGTAGAAAGAAATGCCAGATGATAAGCGATTTAACATTCTTTGTAATATAAGATGTTCAAGTGATTCTAGAGCTCGGTCTTAAATGAGTAGAAAGAGTAGAGAAAAATTCATTAAAATGCTTTCAAAAAGGTGTGTTGTATAATGAGGGAAATTAACAGAGAGCCAGTTGACGGACCTACGTCATTTGGTTGGAATATGTCAATTCTATACAAGTCGTGATCTGTCGGCTGGGTTTGACATACACCACCAAATTACTTAGATCCACGATCTGTATCTCTTTCAACTTCTCTAAACGTACATTGTACAGTGTAGTTAGTGTAGTCTACTGTATGTGTATGCCAAGTTTAGGGTAGTCTACATGAAACCAACACTGGCGACCAGCACTGGCTCGACTTTTGTAAAGAGTCCTACTCTCAAATTGCTGTCAAATCTTCGGACTCGTTTTCTAGGGTCGGGTTGACTAGAGCAGTGATTCTAACCTTCTAGTCCCAAAGGACTATTTGACAAAATTTTCGTTACGCAGTGGACCACCCAGTTAGTTCAAGTTACTTACAATTTGAGCTTCTTCAAGTTCATCAGGTACCTCAGAAACATCGGCTAACGGACCACATCAGATGGTTCCAGACACCACTAGTGGTCCGCGGACCATCGGCAAAGAACTACTGAACTAAGGTTACACTATAACCAATAAACTATGAGATATATTTTTAAACGATGCTCTCTCGGTTTTAGCACGTGTATACTCTGTGACTTGACTAGCTAGTTATGTAATTGAATACAATGTCATGTAAAAAGTGACAGTATAAATCAGCTGAGCGGTATACATAATAATATGTAGGTACACCCGAGACGGCGCGCTACAACAAAGCGCTGCAGCGCTGAGCGCGGAAACAGAAAGTTTCTCAATGATAACAGTTATTAATGACATCATAATGAATAATTATTGTATGATGTATACGAGTGTTATCATTAACATAATAAATACTTCCTGGAACACGATAAAATCGGCTGCGTGCTAGGCCTTGTAGATAATCTAAAATTAATTTTACTGTAAGGTTATTTTGCGGTTTAAATTGGTTGTTGTGGAATAGCGTTTACGATCAGTATTAGACTAGCTCAATGTATTTTTTACACGCAGTGTATTTTACTAAATAGTGTAAACACGATGTGTATATTAAAAACCGTGTATTATATATAAAAGCGAGGTGACCACCTCAGTGGCGCAGTAGTTGAGCACCTTGGTAGCTCACGCCAGGGGTCGCGGGTTCGAATCCCGCCGACGGAAAATTCTTTCATGTTCCTGGATCGTGGATGTGTATTAAATATGTGTATCATGTAATAAAAATTTTAAATATGTGTATAGTATTAAAGTATTAAATTTATTTCCGTTGTTTGGTACCCGTAACACGAGTCCTTCAGGTACTTACCACGGGGCCAGACTGACGTGGTGGGAAGCGTCCATAGATATAATTATTATTATTAAGATCATATTAGAGAATGTTTTAATCCCTTTAGTATAAAATTGTATCATAACTATTATTGTGGTTTAATATTACATAAGTACAATATACTGTTTGTAGTAGAGCAGAGAAACAAGTACAAAAAATAATAAAGAAATCACAAAATTAATAAAGTCGGCCGTGGGTAGCTCGCTCCGCTCTCCGCGGTAATGTCAAAAAAAAGTTATAAACAAATAAGGTCAATGTACGGAGAGGGCAACTGGCAAGTCAGCGGCTGCAGCGCTGCACGCACCGATCTCAGCTGAGCACGGCAAGTCGGCTGTCGGACACCTGACGTCGGCCGCCGCCCCCCGCCCGCGATCGCCCCCGCACCACCGCCCCCGCGCGCCGTCAGCTGTTAATGTGCCCCCACCCGCCTTTCCCCTTCGTTTGTGTAATGTGAGGAGGCGAGGGCCGAATGGATTAGAATGTCGGTTTTTGTGCTATTATTTTTTATTATAGCGAACCGGATCGAGCTGCTCTATGTATTGGTGTTTCCAGTAAAAAAGGATTCTTTTATTTTATGTAAGGCATAAAATGATGATAAAAGCTGAATTTAGATTTTATAGTGTTTAAAATGATATACAACTCCATGATGAAATGTTGAAACTTAAAACTACTGTCATGCATTAAAACTTTACTGACAGTAAAAAATAAAGTATATATCGATGCATTTAATATTTTATAAGGTATGTTTGTAATTTTTTGGCAGGTAGCAAAAAGGAGGATAGGGGAAAATAATAATTGTATGTTATTCTGTATTGACGCGTCCAAAATCGCACAGCTGGTATGAAATATTTATAAGCATAACTAAAATATAAATAAAAACGATATTTGAATATAATTATAATAATTGTTATATAGCCGTTATGAATTAGAAGTTACGTCTTCTGCCTGAGGTTAACAGATCGTTTTCCTTTCCAAAAACAAATTAATAACCGCGTTTAAAAATATTTTCGGCCGAACGGCTATAATGGAGCTACGAAACAATTTATGGACGTCAGTAAAATTCAAAACGATTTCGGCTCAAAATAAAAATGCCAACTTTAATAATATATTGCACATTATGCCTGCAAATGAATAATTTATCTAAGTATGTCGATTCCGGGCGAGTATCCCCTCGGGGAGGGCTCCCCTGCGGCGCGGGGGGCGGTCGCGGGGGGCGG
>JAOTAV010000552.1:0-64966 GCA_026546445.1 Cyclargus thomasi | reverse complement strand
TATGTATAACAAAAAATGAAATTATTCCTACACATTCTCAAATACAAGTAATATTTAATTTGGTTGTGGCCTAAATATTTTCCCACCGCTGGTTTTCGAGTTCGCTAGACCGCAGTTTCCGTCCGTATCTATTTCCTCTATCTTTGCCCACTTGTTTTTATGACGAGGACTGGTCTGCACAAATTATTTGAACAATTTTTTTTAACAACGTTCTAAATTATCTAAAATATTACCAAACGGAACTATTATTAAGATATCCTTTATCATCGATGCTGTCGTTACTTTCTGACTGACTTTTAATTGTACTAACAAATACCGAACATCAAATCAACTGTCACAATTTATTGCACGAGTTCTTTACTACTAAGTTACGTCAAAGTAAAGTGTGATGCGCAGCTTAAAGACTTACTTCCGTGAAACTTTCGATTTGAAGCGTTTAAATTAGACACCTGTACCGATTGGCTGATAAGATTAACTGAGTCCTAGGTATATAGTAATATTTTTTCTACGTTTAGCTATTGCCCTTTCAATTAAACTTAAAGTATTAATACAGATTAAACCTGGGATAACATTTAAATAGTATTAATTTCAATTTTTTCATCGTGTATTAAAAACGAATAACTGCTAAAATTGTAACATACAACAACATGGTGCGATAATATACTTCGTAAGTCAGCCTCAAAACGTAGAAATTCATAATCTTGAAAACATCGAAAGAATGTCGATTTCTTTTTGTCCTGGAAAATATTTTTATATCATCATTAATTATTGAAATTTTGGTGGGCATTAAAACTCATTGATATGGATTTATACGATAAACGTGTTAATTGCTTTTCATCAGACTAATTAATAATTCCCTGAAGTTTATTAAGCACTTATTTAAATAATTAGGCTTGTTTTTGACGATACTTGAGCGTTTACGGTAAGTTTTATCTCAAGTTCGATTTTTAAATGACGGTTCTTTGCTTATTGACTGACATTGACAGCGAGTTCTTGCACATAATATTTCGTTGGTTTGTGTGACATGACTTACATGTGTTATGAAAATCATTTAAAAGCTTTAAAAAATATTTATACAAAGTTTAGGAATAAAAAATAAAAACTGATAATAGTAACTGATTTATGTGTTGTAATTATTTTGATTTATATAACCACTAGTGAATTGTAAATTTAGGATTTATTATATTCCTTAAAAGGGTATGGCTGCTCGGTCTTTCGCATCATTGAGCATACATTTCTTCAATTAGAGCCAAAACGATAAATATCTTCGCTGCACGCATACTCAATATGTTTTACAAATTTTTTGTAACTAAGATCGAATAAAATAAGGAATTCTAATAAATTCTAAAATAATATATTAGGTTCAAAATTTAAGTGGGGATTTTTTCTCTTTTGATACCTGGGAAAATAGAACCACTTCACTGTGTTACCCATTTAGGTGTTGGGAAAAATTAATAATGACACCTATTATATTTTATCACTATATTGTCAGTAAAACACAACGGAATTGCCGAATTACAGTTCACTAGATACATTCACAGCTAATATCAAAAATTGTATTACATAACTATACGTAGGTACACATTAAGCACCGTACAAAACATAACAGCTGATAGAAATGAAATGACTTATTATTTAATATATCGCTACACCCTCACCGAAGGACAAACAAACAATCAATACTTTCTTATTTATAAAATTACTATAGATAAGTATGGGTGCTAGAAATTTTTTTGTAAGCTGCTACGCAAGAGCTACTAGTATTTCTTACTATTTGTTAAACTACTCAAAGGTCCTTTAGAGAAACTCAAAGGCTGTAAGGCGTTATAAATTATTTATTCCAACCTTCACATGATGCTCTTACAAGCCTTATTTTTAGACTCACTCTGACATTACATTTTTTTCTAAACATGAAAGGTAACAATATTCGGCCTAACACTATTTTTTGCTCTGTTTGTCTGTAATACCAGTTACATACAACACACATATTACGAAGCTAGTAATCGTTCATCTCTGGGAGAGGAGGGTAACTTGGTACGGCTGATTGATTTTAATTGGTTTTTAGAACCCCGTTTATTGACAGAGGGGCGATGGCGTAACACGGGCTTATTACGTGTGTAATCTCATCGACACCCGTTCACATAAAAATTCCTCTCTACATTTAAATGTCGCTTAGGTACCACTCCTGTCCTATTGGAAAACATGAGTGGAAGAATCGGGTGACTAACATTTCTCAAACATACTAGAGCATTTTAATTTTTTTTCCTTAAGGTATATCTATTAAACTTACCTACTTCCTAAGCCTCTATTTATGCTAAGTAGCGGCTATTTTCAAATTATTAGTCACAACATTTTTCTTCAGTCTTCACCTTAAGTCTTTATTATTGTGAATTTATTAAGTAAGACATGAGAAGTTTGACTTCGACCATCTTAAAACAATTGGATTGTCTGCGGTTGAAATGTATAGATAAGAAAAAATGTTAAAGGTAAGAATGTAAGAAATGTTCAATTATTCTATGTTGTAGTGAGCTGCGGTTTTCCCATTAGTAATCAACCGGTGCCCAACTAAGTTGGCGGATAGACCGTTTAGCATTTGGCAAAAACTCATTGCAAATAAGTTGTATTTAAGTCCAACAGCCGCAGATAGTCACGCAAAGATTGCTTATCTGTGCAATTCGAATTTATCAAACCGTAAACAAAGTTAAACATATCATTACGCGTAATTCATTTGCTAAATGACTTAAATTATAACTCGCCCACTCCCCTTGTATTGCCTAATTAATTGGCAGAATTGAGTATAATTTCTGTCAATTATAGGCCGGAGGAAAGAACTTGTATAATTCGACGCATTGTATCCCGTTACGGAAGCACGATCCAGGCTAAACTGTGCGAAACCAATCTTTTTTGTTCGGGTACAACAACAAAAATACAAAAAAAACCCCGCCAGCTGCGCCCGAGCATCCTGCTCGTCCATTGATCGTGCATCCCTCTCGCTCCTCGGCTCCCCTTTCGCATGCGACAGAAAGAGACAAGTGTAAACATGCGGCTTCGGAGGAACAGTTCCGCAGTCGTGTTTCTGATAGCTTTTTTGTTGTAACTTGTTGGTTTTTTGTCGAGTGTGAAAGGGCCGGCGACAAAGACGCGGCGATTGTTAATAAATTATGCTTGTTGTGACATAATAGGCGCCGAGACCTCCGCTAGAATTATTACATAATTGAAAACCATTACTAATTTATAAAACGTCATTATAACGACCCGGCTCCGAGCACTTGATATATACTTGATATAATACCAATACATTATAGAGTTAATTGACTGATTATATCAACGCGCACTCTAAAATATTGAGTGTGACTATTGGAAATCCATTTAAATTTAATTTTGTAATTTGTATATGCACTTTAAAATATTGTATCAAGAGTCAAATGAAAAAAAAACATACAAAATATTATGTTGTTTTATACAAAACGACATAACATGCGACCTTAAATAAATAAATAAAATAGAAAAACTACATAATGTTTTATTTTTTGGTTAATGCACCTTATTAATGCAAGAATAAATTATAAGAAAAACTCATTTTTATAAATAACACCCAAAACGAGCAAACTTAAACACTATAAGTCGCACTTGAACAAGTTTTTTTCCTAAATTCACGTTACAGGCAAAATACTCTATCTGCTAGAACTTTTTTTTACATCATAATATCCACAAACCGTAAATAATTGTACTATTTAACTTACATTCCTACGATTTGTGCATAATTCTACTATTTTGAGGGACTTCAGTGTAAATATTGTTATCTATGTTTTATGACGATGAAGCTATTACTTGTTAGTTTTGATAGTGAAAGCTGTTATCTGTATTGTTTACTGATAATGATAGTTAAACGGTTAAGGTCAGTGGTCATTTTTATCTGTTTCGGCTAAATCTTTACAATAATATTGTCTATGTTTAAAATACTTCTCTGTACTGTACATTTTTATCTGGAAACTGCTGATAGTGACAATTATTATTACGCAATAATATTTTACTCTTCTTCACTTCACAAACAATAACGTTTTCGTTCTATTTACGGAAAATTTTACGGAAATATTGAAATCGATATAGTCCATTATAGCCCGTCAATCTCGTTTCTTGAGCGTTAACTATCATAAGCCTGTAGAGTGTAGGTGTACCAGCTGTAATGGTCGGTTTACATTATTCTAATCCAGTCATCGAATCCACCGAAATGAACTGAATTACAATCCAGGGCCCTCTTAGCGTTTTCTATGAAAATCCATTCTAAAAGCACAGAATAGGAAAATAGAACCATTGCGGCTAGATTGCTTTTGTTGTTACATTATACGAATTTGATTTTGGGGCAATAATTGCTTTCGCGAGATACATAATAGCCCTGCCGTTTCAAACTTATCAAATGGAAGAAAAAAGTTAAATGAGATTTGAAAGTACGAAAGTAGTTGTGATTCTAAAGATGTGTGATAAAGACCGGCTTATGAATGGGAGCATGAGTCACAATAATATTAATAGAAGTTATAAGAAGACCTCAACTCGCGCTAGACGTTTTAAATATTTCATTATACCGTACCTAATAAACGAGTGCTTTTTTATGATATTTAGGGGGCAAGTTATTTTATTATAACATCTTAATGGCGGTATATTTTGTTGTTTGATAACAAATTACTATGTTCAGTTACATACATCAATTGTCTTTTGAATCGATATTTTATTGATACTAATTATAGCTTTCAAGATTTTAAGCAACTCTCATGCTCGTATTTTTTTTTTCTTATCGTGATAATGAGGATCTAGGAAGGCGGTCCCATTACAGTAATCCGGAAACACCTTACAATAAAACAAAACATGAAGCAAAACACAACGTTTTTGATTTAGTATGAGTGTAACCCACATGTTGGGATCACAACACAAATCACTTTACAGCTTATAAACAAATCCGGCTGACCCTTATACGAATAATTATGTTTAACCCTATAACTTACTTTTAATTACTTTTTTTAAAACTAAACTTTTAATTACATATACTTTTATATTTTTTAAAGTTTTTTTTTGTGAATAATTCAATACGTTAGTGACCGCGGCCTCGCTTGGGAAGCCAACCAAGTGCCCTTATTTGAAAGTTGACGTTCATTTTAAAAGCTTAACGATTATTACGGTAATTATCTTTTTTGTGACGTTAATTATTGTTTTTAATCCCTTATAGTACTTCGGCCAAATGCATTTATAAGTAAGTGACTTCCAAAAACTAGTAGGTTCTATGTTCAGTTGTATGTTTTTTAATTTTTAATTTTTGGGCTAAAAAGCTTGAACAGATTTTGCAAAATTTAATTTAGTGTAAACTCTTTTTAGCCTATTAGTGTTAATTTTTATAAGGTTCAGAGTGCCGAGTGGGGTGTTTTTTTCACATTCTAGTAAAGTTTACTAAGATTTTATATGGGATTTTGGGATGGGAATGGGATTTGTAGATGTGGCCGTAAGCATCGCTAGATGGCGCTGTACAAATCTCATATAAAATCTTAATCAACGCGAAACGCATTCACGGTCGAAAGTGAAAAAAAAACTTGCACTCGGCACTCTGTACGTGAACTTCCTCACGCTGGTCTGGGTTTACATTATGGAAAAGGAGTTCCTGCATAAAAGCCTAGATAATTATTATAGTTTAACTATATACTAGAGGTCGCCCTGTGGTCGAAATTCGACCATAATTATTTAAATCCATTAGTAGAGGAGTTTAAAAAACTATCCATTCTCAATTCAATCGCAAACTTGACAACAATTTGACATGAAGGTTGATGACAGTTAGTTTTGTTAAAAAAAAAAAACAATTTTTTATAACAAAATTTATTGGCCTGGTTTGCAAGCGTGGAAGCAGCTACAAATAATGAAGTAATAACATTTAATTTAGTACCATACCCAAAGGTTAAAAACGGGACCCTATTACGAAATCTTCGATGTCTGTCCGTCTGTCTGTCTGTCTCCAGGCTGAAAGTCAAAAACGGTAATAGCCTGAGAGTTGAAATTTTCACAAAATATGTATTTCTGTTGCCTCTATAACAATAAATACTAAAAACTAAATAAAAAAAATATTTAAGAGTGGCTTTAAACAGACCGAGCAGGAACCTCGTCGATATCATGCGATAATTAGCAATAATGATAAAGCAAATAATGATACCATTATAGTCAGACCGAGCGTAACCGGTAGGAAACAGGTTCGAATCCTGTGTTCCGTTACTGCGAAGGCCGAAGCCGGAAAATATCGGCTTTTGCTAACAATTAAGGCTTTGAGTAATTACCGTTGATAAAATAGAGACGTAACGATTAAGAGATTTAGATGAAGTCTACGATTTTATCGTGTTTTAATTACAAGTAAAAACGAAGCTATTTTTAGGTTTTTAATTAAGTTCGTAGTTTTTGATAAAGCCAATATGAAGTTATTATGTAAGTATGGAATACAAACAAGCTTGCAGTAAATCAATAAATGTATGCCAATTCCATACATTCTTTTTTTTTTGTTCGGAGGTATTTTGTGCTATAAGGAAATGCTATAAAAAAGTGATAAAAAATGTTCTGGCTAGGAGTTTAAGCAGGAAACTCTCCACTCGTAAGATCTCTCAAGAATATTGATATTATAGGCACAGGTCAGCTAATATCTAGTTTTAGCATATTTCATACAAAAGAGTCTGTGTGTTAGACATACATTTAATTAGCATTATTCCGCCAGACAGATATATTAACACGTTGTAATATGGATAAAAACACTTAGCAGAGTTCTAGTAACTGTTGATGTATACAGAGAAAGTAAATAAAATAATTATTCTAGCACGTGTTTCGGTAATTTGCAACTTAATGTTTCGCCTACAGGGTGTAAACCTACCGGCCAAATTTCAATTGATCTTTGTGTTATTTTACACCAGTCGCCACCAGACACTAAAACAGCGTTTTATGGACTTGAAATACCTAAATTAATTTAGTAAAACTTGATAAATATTGAAGCATGTTTAAAATTTAAAAACATCGGAGAGCAATGAATTTTATACTTCCTCTGAGCCAATGATCATTAGTCATCACCATTCACCAGATTGTCTCAATATAAATAGTAAGCTTTCCTCTTCCTTTGCGCTAAACAACTGCATCAAAAGCAGCAGACACATAAGGAACATGAGAATGTCTCGCGGGCTGAAAGGGTTTTCATGGTTGGGTACGGTCGTCGATCCTGGCGGTACGGGAGATACATCGATAGAGTTTGTGCTGGATTTGGTGCAACTAAAAAGCTGATGTTAAGAAGAGGTAAAACGTCGTTAGGATTACCAAAAGTACTCTGAGACAATATCCGTAAATGTTTAAACCATTGGGTACATAACATTAGTGTCGACTAAAGAAATCATTATAACAAGCTAAGTTATTCTACTGTATGTATATTGTCAAAGGGAGTGGATTGATACGTCTGAGTCATGCGGAGAACAAAGAGGGGTTCTCATTGTTAAGGACATGCATGCACTGAGGAGTGAGGTCCACTCCGACTATTACTCTGTTTTCCGGAATGCTGTAAAATAACTAGAGTTATTGTCCACTGATAGACTATCTACAAGCGACCACCAAATTATTATTAGCATTTAGCAACCAGTCTATATTGTCTGCTAGCGAATGTGATTATCGGAAAGCTATAAGGTTTGGCCATAGATATGATGTTATTAGCTTACACTTGCGGTTTGTTTTTGTTCTCATAGGAGCTTCCAAATCAAAATAATGTCCGAAACTTATAAGGCACTATAATATAAAATATCTCATTAATATTACCTTTTGGCTGCCCCACAATATTTTACTGTCTTAAAATCATTATAGGTTGAACGCAAATTCAAGTACGGATTTACGGATGTGTATGGTACGGTTCCAAACGATTTTTAGTTCCAAAAGCCCATCAGAGATGTCGCGACATGTTTGTTTCGACATCGCTTGTCAAGGCTAATTAGCCACAGACAGCTTCGCATCGCTCTCAAGGTGATCGCTTCATCAGTATTCACTCATATTGATTCATATTTCATAATTGATTGAAAACCGACTTGAATAAATTAACACAAAAATCGTAAGCGACACTTTGTGAAGGATCTATGACAAGAGAGGTAGTGAGAAAATGAGCAAGAGAGACTGACAGACAGTCTTACAGGCAGACACGTCAAACTTATAAACAACTAGTTTTGCCCGCGGCTTTACTGGCGTGGAACTAACGAATCGCGTAACCAATGTTACTCTCAATCCTTTCAACTAAATCTATGCCAAAATTGGCTAAAAACAACTCGATCGTTTGCTCTGTGAGGTCGTAAATGAAACAAACCAGATACCTACAGACAGTTGAAGTTTAACCATTTAGATTATATTGTTCAAATAACTTTATCATTCAGCCGTTATGAATAAATGTCGTAAACAGGAAAACCAATTTCACACACGTAATTTCCATACACATCGATAACAATATGGCTTCCGATCATATTATATTTCTTTCTCGGTAAATATAAAGAAACTAGACTTGCTAGCAACTTGGTTTATTTATAGACAACATATTTTATAGCGCGATACCGTTCTACCCATTTACTTTGCAGAATCATAAAAAAATAAATAACACTTCTATATCTGTAGAAGTGTGTAAAAATTATAATAGTATTTAACATGTATTTAACAATATCAGTAGTCATAGGGATCAATCCCCGTGTCCTAAAATTTCGTCAAAATTAGTTCAGCTATTTAACTCTGCGAACTGAAAACGTAACAGACAAACTCTAACATTTCTAATTAAATATATTAGTGTGGCAAGTTACACAAATATTTGCGCAAAAAGTAGTTTTCACGAACTTCCTGCGTTTAGACTAGCTTGTTCAGCCTTAAAACGATACGTCGTCAACTGTGCGACTTATCTAGGCACATAACCTTAACAAAGTCATTTTGGAAAAATTAAAAAAAAGATATCCAAAAACAGCAACAGAAAAGTACACAAAATATCGATGCTCGTGTCGGTAACAATTGGCTAGGTTTCTGTTGATATTTTTGGACATTTTGTTGTTTTTCTACATTTTTCCAAAATAATTTTGTCAAGGTCTATGCACACGACTGTTAAGTACTTTGAATATTTTAATAAAAATATTACCTTCGTAAGAATGTCGGAGATAACTTTTTGTAAAGCAATATTGGACACAAAATCTGTCAAACCTTTTCCGGAACCAAGATCAAAGTCAGATTACATAACATTTTTTTATATTTAAGGAGCAAGCGAGCAGACGGTTTACCTGATGGAAATCCGTGAACTAGCTGTTGCGTGGTAACTTTTCTTTTAAAATTTTTACTGATTTTTATTGCTACAAACCTCACGGAGCCCCTAGACCTTTTCAACGAATGCAAAACTATCGAAATAGGTTCGTGCGTTTTGGAGGAAGTTCGACAGGAAGAAAAACCTAACTTATTTTTATATAATAGATAATATACCTACATACTCTGTCATGAGGGTTCTTTAAATACCCTTACTCTGTGAAAGTGCCTCAATCCAATGTCAGCATGCGTTAAAACATTGGTACAATACCAATCATATTGTGTGAAAGAATATATTATAGTATAGCACACATATAAACGGTCATTATAACCGGTGATTACGGCGATTATAATCGCTGTGTGTGGCGACCGACGTGGGCAGTGGGCGGGGCTAACCTATACTAACCATTAACATCAGTAAACATATTGTAAACGATACAAATTAGAAAGTGGATGTGTATGAAAGGCTTTATAAGACAAAACATATTTAAAGGCAGAAATTAAAAAAAAAACGGAGTTAATCCAAAATGTTTTTAAAGACCTAGTAACCATATTGAAGCGTATTAACGTCTCTCTCTATTTCACTACTTAGTTATTATTTAAAATCGTACTACAGAGCATAGCCTCGTACATATATAAAAACTAAAATAAAAAAGCTATAATTTTAATTACATACGTTGTAGTAAATATTTATAATCCAAAAAAAAAAAAACTTTATTTAGTTCGATGTCGATTGATTTACAAAATAAATGAAACTAAAAACAACTCAAGACATGGTAAGTAAACCTAATTTAAATTGAACGATTAACTTCACAACGTCAGCAAACTAATCAGTTATCACCTAGTATAATTTTATTAACTTTATACTTTGACCACTCCGGTGACTTTCACCTGGCGTTGAGCCAACAAAACATTAAAAGGGTTGACGAAACCCGTAAATCTCCAAAGGGATTCGGTCCGGAGTGATAATGTGTTGCGACAGCCCTGTACAAAGGGATAGGGACACGTCTGCATTATAAAGCTAAGGGATATCCGAGCTCGGTAACGATGATAAAATTTTCATGCGGCTCTCAACATTGATGTTATTTCCTTTGACCTAATCTCGTTGATGTATATCACCTTTAGAAGATATACGACATATTGAGAGGTTATGTGGGCTTCGGTAAATTGACATTGAAATAGAGCAAACGGTTTTAGTATTGGACGGAAAATATCTCCGTACCTGTTTAAATATTTCATAATATTTCGAAACATTGTGTTAGAAGACTAATGTCGTACTTAGGACACATTTCATATGATCAAGCTGTTATTTAAACACGGAGTTTGAGAATACATACATACATCGTGTATAGGGGTTATTTAAATAAAAATTGTATTAAAATTAAAGTAAAGTAAATATTCGTATATCTGAAGGTGGTCTTAACGGGCTTTACCGTTGAAAGAGTCAGAATGGTTTCTGACGCGTTTTGTAAACTTTTGACACAATGGACCTAATTAAAACACGTCAAATTAAAATTAACATATTTTGAGGACTATTTATAATTAGGCGGCCCCTAGACCTACAAATATCATTGTGCAATACATTTTATTGCACAATACTGACCCTACAACGTGCAACAAAAAATAGGTTGCAATAAAAATTAAATTCGCTTAAACTTTCCTTCAATTATTGAGCAATCTTCAATTTTAATCCTACACGATTAATTATATTGTATATGTGATATTAGGCAAAACAAAAAATGATCGTCTAAAGGCCGTCGTCCGCCTTACGGAGTTAAAGATTTGACAGAGAGTCAATTTCTGTCAGACGAGTGGCTTTTGGGGTAGCCGCCTCCCGCGCTTTAATAACAAATCTTTTATTCTATACTGTCGAAGTTATAGAAAGCAACGACAACTTGGATGAAGGCACTGAACAGAGATCTACTAAGCAATGACATAACGAAGATATAGAGCGGTCATTGCAAACAACTTCGACATTCATATTTCACATCCATCTCGTTCCAACTCCGACATTAAGGTTAGTTTAATGTTAAGGCCACATGTTTAGAGATTTATATCTTATAAGTATGTTCTCATTGGTAAAAGGTGTAATAGACCTTGTAAATTGCAGTTCTTTTTAATATTTAAAATAACACAATTTTTTTTGTAATTATGCGACAAGAGAAGAAGTAAGAAGAGGAAAGACGTGGAAAGACGAAGGAAAAAAGAAGGAAATAAATACTTACTGATTGGCTGATGCAATTGTTACTTGTCCGTAAAGAATCCACATTAGTTAATTCAAGAGCTTACCTGCAACAAAAATGGTACTGTCATCTTTTATATCAATTATGAATGCAAAATTACAATATACAGAAAATATTAACATTTTCATAAGACACAAGAAAAACAACCGGACATAAAAAAACCACACATTAAGTAAATACAAAAAAGATTTGAAAACCTTAGAATTTTTGGCGAAACAAACGATCGTGGATTTAAGTGATTGGGTCGGGTTATGTCAAACTCAGCCGACAGATTACGACTTAAATGAAATAGACATGATATTCCGACCGAATAGGTCTGTCAACTGGCCCGGTTTCAATTTCCTCCATAGTACATCGCTTAAGGAGCACCGTTTTATAAATAAAACACACCTTATTGCCTTTTATTAATAAGTAATCAATTATTAGACGGAATAACAAGTAATTAGAATATAAAGGACGACCAACAAATCGGACTGTTTGGTTAATTAATATCCAGATCGCAGCTCCGACATTAAAAGCTTTGTAAATTGTAGCGATACAACGGTAACAATTAATTATTTCCTGCAAATGAACGTACGAACAGAAGATCGCACGAATAATTTATATAATAATTAAAGATATAGTAATTCTTGTAAAAGAATCGAAATTTTGGTTTATTCAAAAAGTTTTCGAGACAATAGGTGTTGCACACATAAGCACATCCTTTTATAGGATACTTTATACTAGTGGAAGAATGTAAGGTTTCTGTTCGATTGTTGATCTTCATTAGCCACTTTAAAAAATAAAGGGCCTTATTTTCTTTATTTTATCATTTTAATCTGCACTTATGTAAGGTGTTGCAAACATTTGGACAGAAAATGATTACTTGAAATTTTATTAAAACGTGTGGTGGAAAAAGTATAACAATACTGTCTACAAGTTAGTGATAATCCCTTTAACAAAATACCGTCAATTCTGAATAGGACAGCCGAAACAACAAAAAGTCCTAAATCCTACTAAAGACGAGATTGCGGCGCCTGGCGTTTGGACCCTCACCGGGTCTCGACTCACGTGCTACCTGTCACAACCCGACCGAGAGGAAGAGGACTCGGGATCGCCCGAGAACAGACCACGGTCCGGCCTTTTGTTCGCCGTCGTGTCGCGTTAAGGTGCGCGCACACTTTGACGAAGCGTGCCGGGACGGGCCGGCGCAGTGCCCAGCGCAGCGCAAATGCGCTATGGCACACTGTTGACGGGCTGGGTCTCATCGCATTGACGGATTTTGAGTACGTCTGTGTAACAACTTTTAAATAATTCGTGACTGGATATGCCAAAAACGTTGCTATATTTTACTATAATTTACTAAGCCGTAAGCTTCTACCCAATATTTCCTTTATTTATTAATGTATTCTACGTGATTAAAACGATAATAAAATTGAATGTTTATATAGACTGTCTCCATTATCTTTTTAAAATGTTTTATTATATTTTATTCTTAGGCGCATCCGTCTCCAATCTCCATATAATGTGTCTGGAGGCGTATTTTTCCGTTGAGACCCGTCACGCTGCGGCGCGGCATAGTTTGCTCACTCCTTAAGTGCAAATTGTTCCGTACATTTGTATTTTTGTTTGCGGCCTCGGAGACGTTCATCGATACCCATTCTTAGGCGCCGTCGTGGACGGAAGTAAGCGAATTTGAACTCTGGCTATCGATGAATTAAGTGTGTTTTGTGATGCAAATCGATTTCAAAGCGGAAACGCACCTATAATCGATGCTTTTCGCAGAATTGAAGGATGTTTTTTGTGAATCTTTCTATATGGAGCTGTTATAGTCATCAATGTTTTGTCTTCAGTGACAAAAAATTGATGACTAAAATAGCTCCATTATCACAATAGTATATTTTTTTTGCAATTGCATATTATGAATCTCGTTACAGGATGCAATAAGGATTTGCTAAAAATGTAGGTTTCGATTGAAATTTTATTTTAAGTTACATTTATGAAAACAAGTTTCTATGCTATTTAATGAATTATTTTATCTTTCGGTCAAATATTATTATAAATATAAAACTGCATCATCTCATACAGAATTCGCTATAATATTGCGTCATACAACTATTGTAGACAGATTGCGCAGTAAACACCAGAATAACGTCCCGGCCGCGGCATGTGAGTTCGCAATTGTTTGCCTGTCGACCACTCTGTGAGCCGCTGGTTGTGTACCCCTGTTGTTATAAACTTATTAGTGTCATACGATTGATCTGTAGACACCGCTTCAAAATTTCTTTATAAAATGCTTGAAAAATTGCGATGTTTCAGTACGATTTAAGAAAAATAGCAATATTTTTTTTAAATTCATTATTTTAAAAAACCTTTGTCTGATGTATTGGTAGTAATGTAATCCCTTTACGGTCAAAACTACGATCAGAATACCGGCTAATGGCGTTTTGTAGTTATAGAGCACCTGACAATAAAATCAACTATACACAAGCGTTTTGCACAAAAACTTCAAGGAATGCTAGCAGCTGGCTAGTGTTTATTAAGTTAATAGTAAATAATCGTGGATTTTTTAAATTTAAATTAATTTATTATGCAGTTATCACTTCATCGTTGCGTCTCTATTTTATCAACGGTAATTACTCAAAGCATTAATTGTAAGCAAAAGCCGATATGTAAATGTAATTTAAATGAACAGCAAAAACACACATTTTAACTAAATAACTCAGTAGGTTCGTTATAGGTAGTTTAGTTTAGTTGGAAATTACATCGATGGATGCGTGTGCATGTTAAACAAAATTTATTGAATGCAAATTATTATGATAGCGGACTAAAGGATGCACAAAAAATCTCTAATTTCTGTTGGGAAATCAAAAGGATATCAGCGATTTAAATTTTCTACCCAACTCTTAAAACGTAATTTACTATGAACTTTGTACGCAGCGTAAAAACTTCGACGCTTAAGTATATATCGGATCTTTATTTCTGACTATTTTAAAGGTATGAAACTTGTTATTTGTCTTTATCATATTTATGAAAAAAAAATATTCGACTACATAGTTTTTTAAATAACGATAGATTTATTTCACCTTAGTATTAATCATGCATATTCCCTATTCTCATTTCCAAAATTCGTCGAATTTTGAAAATTCAAAACGATTCGTCTAATTCTAGTTCTAAAATATTCGCGGAAGGATAAAGGATGATGTGAAACGAAGTTTACTGGGTCATCTAGTTTATAATTTTAATAAGGATCGACATTTTCTGATCAGAAAAATTTAGACGCCGAGCCGCCCCGCACGGTTCAGTCTTCTGTCTTAGACTCCGTACACAATACGAAATTTGTGATAGGTTTTACTAGTTACAATGCCTAATTTTTCTAATCAGAATTTCGGATAATGGGCTGCCGGTCTAAACCTATTATATATGATAACATAGCAACATACAATATGTTGTAATTAACGTCAATTACTGGCATCGCTGGCGGCCGGTGTCATGTTGTGACGATGGACCGGCCGGGACATGTATGAGAGATAATTGTTTAATTATTAATACATAATTTAATAGGTACAATGTTTAATACTATAGAGCCCACTATAATATAGCCCACTGGTTCCCAATGAGTTATAACTTTTGTCAATACTTTATGTCCGCCTAACTAAATCTGCCATCCTCCTAGGATGCTGCGTCTTAACTAGGTCGTTGCTGTCCCTTTTTTGCGGATATGTGGGACTCACTACAGCTGCCCGCAGCCCTAACCACTAAAACTCTCGCCGATATCGCGTAGATGCATGCTCAGAAACTATACTAGATATAAATACCACAGTTTTCCTTTAACGTAATTTTCTAATGAGGTTTCATTCATGTCCCTGGTTACAAGAAGTAGGCGAGGGACAGTCAGTAAATAATAATATGAATATATACCATATTCTTACAAAAAGATCAGAACATCTGTCATAACTCATAATAACGCCAAAATTATCATCGAACTGACACAAAAGTGGTGATAATAGTAAAAAATAACGCGAAAACAGAGAGGAACATTATCACGGATTCGGCAGCTGGCAGCTGTTGTACAAACATTTCCTACTTATATTTTTAATATAAACACTCCAAACGTGCTCAGGCGTCGCGTCGACTGACAGTGTATTTAATGTAAAATGTGAAGAAAATATGTTTTCTGGATTGCAGTAAGTATAGCGATATTTTTTTTTATAATATATATTTTTTTATCATTATTAATAAATTTTGTATAACATGATAAACTTCATTTTATATAATATGCCTTCGCCCTACAGGCCGCGTCTCAACTAGGTACCGCAGAAAATTGTTTACATGCACGGAGATTTCGGGTCTAAAAAGTGGACTGTACTTTTTCTAAAATCTTTTTGTGTTTTTTGTTTGTTGTCAAGTAATGCAAGACTTACAAAGTAAGTTGTGTTTAAGAAAGAGACGAGAGTTAATAAAGAAGGTGGGAGAGGAAACCTGTCACTGGAAGGCTCTAAGTATCAATAACAGTGGATATTATATAATCAAATAATAAAAACAGTTTCAAAATTTAAAAAAAAACACAAGTGCTCTAGCGAAAAATTGGGGCGCGTCCAGAGTAGCGACTTGGATAAGTTAATTTTGTACTACGACAAAGTGGTCGCCAGTCGAAAGTTAAACAACGCCGGACCAATTCACTTCTCTAGTAGTTTTGTAGTTATTTTGAGAGATTTTGTATATTTTTATTTAATTTTAAGTACGCATAATTAAATAAACAACAAATGGTCTCTGAAGAAGCACAATGATATCTATCGACAATATGTGTAAAGGCGGGAAAATGCTAAAAAGTCAGAATTGATTAATGACAGTACATACGATCGGACATTTTAGTTCGGCAAATAGCACGCTTCCCAGCAAAAAGCAGCACGAACTTTTAATAAACTTAGAAGCACAGGGTAAAGAATATTTTATAACGCCCCATTTTTGGGGCAGTCGGTTAGAAAGGCAGTAAATATGACGTGAAAACGGATGTTATGATAACTCGACGTGAATGAGGAATACCCGACACCGAGCAACGTGACACCACTCTACGAAGCCGCAAAAGCAAACTTAACTTTACAACTAAAATACATTTACGTTTCTTTTATTTTGTACATTTTAAAATTCCTTGGAGACGGATTAATGTAACTTAAAACGCATGAAATAATTATGTAACCGTATGTGCCTTTTCTTTACATGGCTCCAAAATATATACCAATAAACTCTTAAAGGCTTAGAAGTTACAACCTAAAAGGCTAAAAATACCGCGCATCTCAGTTCCAAAGTAATCTAAAAGTTACCCAACATTGAATGATAGTTTAATAAATAGGTTGAAAGCAAAAAACTTTGTTGAGTACGTAGTTTTTCGTAAAACACATATTTCTCGAAGATTCCTATAATGTGAGAAACTTTATGACGCAGCTTAAGTTTAGCTTGGCAATATCCGCGGGAAATTCAAGCCATTACAATTTTTCTTTTCGATAAAACTTCCGCGCTTCGGTATTGAAATCGTAATGTGGATTAACTTGTGGAATTTATCCGTACTCCGCATAGTGCACTATGCTATTAAATGTCTCTTTCAGAGTAATTTCTCCGCCTAATTAGTACATGACTAGAATACTTAGAAATTTAGTTGCACAAAAGCACAGATTGCTAAAAAGTTCCTACGTAGGCATAAATTGTTTTAAGCCGTCGTACTGGGTATCAAAGTATGCTTTTTCCTTACCTAGGGGCTAAAACTTTACGGACGTCCCTTCTTTTTACTTGATGCCCAAAAAGCTGAGCCGATGGAGGTTTGAAGATTTTATGAGTCAAAATTGTGTGGTTCCAAATATTTTTCCGCCCGTTTAGGTGGATACTATAGTATCAAAATTAAGGGCTTTAGATAGCCATTCTAGAAATATACAATTTGATGTTTAAATTGCAATGGTTCCTACAGTCGGGTTTTCTGTTTTTGGATATTTATTAAATGGTTTCCGCGCAATGAACGAAACCGTGTAGCGGAAGGTATGTCATCTTTCTTATATGATACGTTACAAAAGTGGCTCAAAAGAGCATGGCAAAACATCGTATATAAGATGTAACTTGTCAGTAACTTAGTACACAGTTTGGGTATATTATTCATACAAACAATTTTTTAACACTAACGAGCAGGTCAAATGAAATTATTATTCTATTATTATCACTAAGCCAGAAAGCCTGATAAAATTTCAACGAGATTAAATCAAAAGTTGTTAGTGTGTTCTCGCCGTTACATGTTACGATGGCGTTTTGTTCGTGAGTTTGTTTAGTGTTGTTTTTAATCCTTTATACTCACATATACAGTGCGCAGCACTGATATGTGTACATTAATATCTAGTCAGAAAGTTCTTGTACGATCAGAGATTTATTAGAAACTATGAAATAAATATGCCTACGCGTATTAACTTCCAAAAGGCTGGCCACGCATCATCAACTCCTTCGGTGTTACGTGTGTTTTCACAATAGTGTTAGAATTCAGATAACCCGATTACTAGTTTTCCCATTGCATTTAATACAAAAAGTAAGCTACTGGAACACCGTCACGTTCTAAGAAGGTCAGTTTTAAAGTGTATAAGGAACATGTGTCGACGAGTATACAAGCTTACAGTTCCGACAGACTCGTTACTGACGTTTGTAAATATCTCCACAGTTTACAACTACTTAGTGGACATTACTACGTGGTAATGAACGTATGTTATCCTGTGTACGCTGAGAGTGGTTATTCTGGCTAAGCGTATTTCGAATAAGTGAACAAAATACGCGAGTTTCGAAAAACTCACGTAATAACTGAAATAATTAAAAATAGCATAACTTTAAACAGCGGCCAAGTCTGAGTCGAAGATGACCATGAAGGGTTCTCCCTCTCCATGAAGGACTCTTCGGATGTCGCGAGTGTCAATGGGCGACGGCATTTGCTTTCCATCAGGTAACCCTTCTGCTCGCTTGCCCCCTAAATATCATATAAAATATCATCGTCAGTTCTGGTACACCCGCGAAATACAAATAATATATAAAAGAATTTCTCAATTTTTTTTAACGTTTTAACACAATGCGAGCAAAATGTAGACACTTGTACATTTCATGCACTCGATTGAATTAATGCTGGGATCGAGAACACACAAGCTTTATTTTCAATTTATCTTTTCTATATTTTCTGACGTTTAAATTGTTTCTGTTTATAACTTGTTCATTTCAACCAATTACAAAATAGGAACGAACACGTTAATTTATTCAGAATTATAAATTTTTTAACATGGGTATTTAATTAACATTAGCTTATTACTTTACAGTAATACCTACCTATAATATGTATTAATTCGAGTCCCAAACAGCGGAAAAGATTTTGCTGAAATTCGGTATTTCAATAAAATTCGATTTGAGGGAGTAACAGTTTTCACAAGTAGTTCCGAATCATTTTATGTCTGTATTTTAAGTAGGATTCGAGTAGAATGTGTTATGGCTACTTATTACCAAACATTAACATTCCATGTTTAAATCATTCCACGTCAAAACCATAAAGCCATACGATAGCGCTCATTATAAAGTATAAGCGGTCCATTATCACAAATATTATGCAAAAATACGAAAAACTTTAAGGCGACGTTATTTATGACTTTATTCCTTATCTTGTTTGTGAACAAACATTTATATAAACCTTAATGAGACGTAATTTAACTGTTGAATATTGTTCGTTTCAATCTGCGATTCAAAATGGCCGCGGGACAGAACAAAGGCATAGAGCATAGAGCTAATATTTAAGAGTAAGTTTAAGAGGCATTGAGATATTTTAAGATGCGATCTCGTGACGCCGTCTTTGGAATCGAGCGAGATATCAATTTATAATTTACTATTTTGATATTTGTTGTTGAAATTTATATCTATATTTGATGTTTGAAATAATGGCTCCCCATTATTGTAATGAACGACATAGATAGTATCTTGACATCTTCTAATAATTAAGATTGCATTTGCCATACTGAAAGATATGAATCTATTGTCAATAGCAGGGACAATCGCCTTCAATCATGGCCAATCAAACATCCTTTTACACGTTTGTAATTGCTTCGTATTGTTTAATTATCAAGTAACTTGAAGTAGCCGCTTAATAGTTATTATTAGTAAAACTATAACAATAACAAAACGTAAAAGCTACCCTTGATAAAGCTAACGACAGAGTCCTCTAATGAAATTGAACTGTTCTATGTCAGCTGATAGAGAAAAAAACATGAGAAACATATCGGGTGTTTTATTCGGATAGTTTCTTTCTACTGCTTTTTACTTTCAATTGAATTTTTCTACCACATTTAAATTATGGACTTTAGCAGTCTCTTATCTTTGTGTAGAGTTTTAACAAAATTTTTTTTTCGACCAAAGGCTATTTGTAATTCTTATGGTCTGTTTCCTAATAAGTGCCGTATAGGCTATTCACAACTTATCTGGCAGATGAAGTATAAAGTATCTTATTTCTTCTACTTTTTTAGACTTAAACAATATTTTTTCACAGTACTGTTTATTATTTTAGTTCTAAAGTATATAATTGTAATTCAACTATTATTATTCTTTTAATTTCATCTTTTAATAATGTTATGACGGCCATTAGTTGTGAATGCTCACAGTGAACATTCCGTCAATCCGCAGGAATGTGGTCGGACTATGGAGGTATGCGTATAATATCATAAAACTCACTCACTTGTCCACCGAATATTTTGTCCATCGTAAAACTAAGAGTTACTGTTGTTTGTTATATTACTGACTATAAGTTGAACTTGTTTATGTTCTATTTTGTCAGAATAAATTTGGGGTATACTGAAGATATTTTACGTTGGTCATGATGGTCCGTGATTATCATCAATATTGTCTAGTTTACACGAATCAAGTCGATAAGTAGTTAACTAAATTTTAACTAAAATTTAAGTTATTAACTGCATGTAAACACAAAATTAAGTAGTAAGTGGCAAGTCAAGTCATTAAAAATTAAAATTTAGTTAACAACTTATCTACTTAATATACAACAATAAGTTAAGATTTCTTACAAAAAAATAATATTTACACAGGTAGATTGGAAAATATAACGTTCTTTTATAGCCTTCTAAGTGACTTGTTCAACGCATCTGAGATATCAAGATACGTAGCATTTAAGATATTAACAATTTTTAACGATGTAATTTCTTCACGTTCAAAAGTTCGTCTAGGACAGCGGTACGAGGAAGCACCTTGCAGCACGCCACAGATTAATTTCCTCGCGGACAATCTAACCAGTGTACGTATGAAATTCTAATAACAATGTCGAATCGTTTTTCATATAGTTTGGTAAGAACAATATAATTATTTAGCCCTCTCTACACGTCGGGATATGATGGATAGCCATAACAAAGTTGACCAATAACCGTAATCAAAAAGCACAATCGACTTCATTCAACACGTCTTGCTCGCACCTTTTCATTTTCCACATTTCGAACATTCGACGTCACATTTCGAATTTAAAATTTTAACCTAATCTCAAATTTGAAAATTCATGTGGTTTAAATTGGTAGGTATCAAATTGCAAATTTTGTGACGTCACAATAGGGAGAGAAGGGGATTTCCTCAGGAATATGACCATCTGAGACAAGGGATATTTGTGTAACGTACTTTATGGATGGTCCCTAAAATATCCACACGATTTGACAAATTTGTTTAATAGCATCCTCTTTTTCAAAACTGGCGAAAAGTTTATAGCCATGGGACAATATTCCGTATCGGTTGTTGCTAAATGTAGATAGATATAAATTAAACTGAAAAATTCAATAGATTAAATAAGTAACTAGCTGTTGCCCCGACTTCGTCCACGTGGTAACAAAGATGAGAATTATTATCATCCTGCTTTTCATTTGAATTTTTTCCTGAATTTTTAATTGGTATAATCCTCACGGAGCCCGAGACTTTTCCAACGAATGCTAAACCGTGGAATTCGTTTAGTGCGTTCTGGAGTTATATCGTCAGGAAGGAAAACCCGATTTATTTTTATGTAATAGTTATTTAACTGAACTTTAGCAATAATCATCTGCTACAATAATACTAAATAAATTTCGTTGCAAGGTCAAAACAAAAACTTACAATATCTTTTGTAGCTGAAACTGCACTTATTCGCACAGAATCTGTCTCTACAAAAATCATGGTAGCTCTACGAATCCGGCCACAGTCACCGAAACCGATATGGACGAGTCCATTGACGTTGTTACGAGAGCGTTACGTGTGCTGACGTAAGTTATCCGCAGCTTTCGGATTTCGCCATTGTATAATGTGCTGTCCGTACATCACAGTTCACACTGACAGCGAGAGTGAGCCTAATATACTTAAATTCTATTACAGGTTTATTACTCTCCAACGCTAGAAACAAACGGTTTTAAACCAGCGAGGATTTCCATAAAATTTTTAGGAGTTGGAGGAGAAATTCAAAAGTGTGTGGGATTCACAATTGCAAGAAGTCTTATCTGCCGTTTAGTACCTTATAAGTTTAAATGTTAGCTATAAAAAATAGAGTAAAACAAAATACAATATTGTTTTTCTATAATAAAACTGTAATAAGTTTAAATTCTTTGTAAGAGAAAGCTTATTAGCCTTATTACTTTTAATGAGAAATATTGAACATGAAAATATGCTGAACCAATAAATGAATTGTTATTGCAACTTGAAAGTCCATTGTCTTGTACGGTCAGCGAACAACTTTTAATTATGAGGGTAAATTAAAAAGTGCTTCCGCGGAACGCCATAGAGAAACATCTTAATGTTTGCCTTAAGTAAGCCGATGTTAGTAACCTTTTTGATTTGGTCTAATTAAGAACTTATGAAACGATATTTTATACTTTCTGAATGCGCAGTAATTAATGAAGATTAAACGTTTTTTTTTCGTATCGAGGGTTTCCTAGTTATTTAATCGATTGTACTCAATATATAATGATTATAACAAAGCGATTCACTGCTGGTGGTCCCAGTAAAACTTTCCTATATTAAATCCATTTGGTGGTATACTCAAAACTTCGACAAGTATCTCCAAACTCCAAAGCGTTTAAAATATCGCATTTTATGTTGTACCTCGACAGTTAGGTGATTCTTAAACATCTCCCATGGCTATGTTAACTTATTAAGCGCAATGAGGGAACATAGAAAGTTATGTAAGTGCGGCATTTCGGCACGGCTCCAACTAACTTGGCCGTGATTCGCCAACTCCCACTGAACTTATCAAAGTGATTTGGCGAACTTGTGAGTGAAATCTTTTGAGATTCGCAACGAAATGTGCATGAACGTACACCTTGCGAAGCGATCGTATTTTAGTGTTTCTTGATCGGTCTTTTTTTGTGCCTATCACAATGGTCTATACTTCGTATCTGTCACAAATGATACTTTAGTGTCTTATTGAATATGTGCATAGTTATAAATTGTTAATAATAAATTTATGTGATTTTTTAAATTTATTTATTTAAGATCGCATTAACATAAATTTGGTCATTAGCGACCACAGCAAAGTACAAATTACAGAAAACTTAAATACATTTGTATACATTTATCATTTTCAAAAATTTTTGAGTAGCAATAAAAATATGTGACTTTCTTTTATAGTTATATTTTAAGTATTTTGCTTTCTGGTATTTTCAGTTTCTTTAAGTCTTTAGTTTTAAACAAGTGTTTATCTTTGTTATGTTTTTAATTGTACTTCTTTTTTGCTTGTAAGATAAGATTGCTAACTAACCATAAATGTTGTGTATGGTTGTAATTGGGCTTCAGTGTTAATACTATGTGTTGTAAGTGTTCTTTATTATAATATGTTTCCTACTCTGTAGTCTGTAACTGTGCTGTCATAAATAAAAAAAATATTTGTAGTTGAAATTCTAGTTTAAAATAGATTTGGCTTGCCCTATAGCCTATAGGTAGTTAAAATAGATACAAATCTAACAACTAATGCAAGTTGTATTAGATGTAGGATATTTTTGGTTCAGCAGCATTTTTGATTTTAGATTCAGGTGACGATTTTTAAAAATTAGCCTAAAGTAACATATGATAGTATAAAGTATACTCAAATTTAGAAAAAAAAAACTCATATACACATACAAACATATTTTAAGTAGTCAGTTGCAAATATCTACCACTTTACATGAAAGAGAACGCATGATATTCCGTCCTGCTCCACCGCAGTCACCAAAAATCTTGTTAAACATGATCAAAGCCATACCACAGCGTGTAACCGCGTTGTTAAAGGAAATTGAACCTATTGTGATGGTAATAAGGTCAATAGAATATTCATGAGGCATCGCCCGACACACGTACCAATTAAAGAATAATACGGGATTTATTGTCCCCGTCGACGTGTGGGTATTTCTTTGTCAATAAGAACTAGAAAGGTAAATTAAATGAAAAACTACTTTAGATGGACACATTTTTTGTAAAAAATGTATCTAATGTTACATCCATATTACGTCTATTGTTTATGCATAGCCTCTGCTCTATTTCCTTAAAAATTAAGCTTTTTGATTGAATTTAAAAGGGCTGAAATATTAAGTACCAAGGAGCCAGGAGGCCTTAGTCATATCGTTTCTTGACATGTAGAGAAGTTGCAAAACGGGCCTGTTTTAAGTTAATACGCAGTTTGATACATTATTATTGTCAAAATAACACATTTCATCTCAAGCTCAAGATTTTAACGGGCGCAAAGACCCATTAATATTATAAGCCTAATGGATCTAACTAAGCCTATTGAAATAAAAATTCTTTCCAAAACCTCAACAAGTATAAAATACTAGCAGATATACGAAGGATTGAAATGTCACCTCTGGGGGGAGATTAGCGGCGATCTGCGCGCTGAGGTTATTCCTTCAGTTCACACAGTCTCAACGAATATGTCAGCTGTTATTCACATTTCATTATATCCGATAGACAGATTATTTGTGCTGTTAAGGGTCGCAGTTTAGTCAATATAAAGTAAAAAAAAAACCTTTACTAAAATTAAATGCTATGCGGAAGACTAAAACTAAACTATATAAAATTTACATCCATCGATCGCGCCAAAACTACTGAAACGATTTTGAGTATATGTGATTGATTGTACTGTTGATTCATGGTTGAAATTCATGTTCGTACATAATGAAACACACTTTTCTTGCACTTTTTCTACTATATTTTCTTAGATTTTACAAATTTATAATAAATACACGACCGGTGTCATCATCAGGTGTAGGAAATATATTGGAAAAAGTGTTTGAGTAAATTGTTGTTACGAATTCTAGTAACAAAGAGTTCCTACTAAGCACAGAGGTAACATAGTTTTCGATCCTGGAAATACTTTTCGCGCGTTAAAAGAAATTTAGCGCAAAAAAGTAACGAGTAAAACACCAAGATACAAAATTTTTGAGCTCAGTAGAAATGTTTAATAAAGAATTAATCTTAAATAACTCTGCGAAGGCAAGGTCAGGTCTGATTCAATAACAGCCAGAGATTCTAAGCTCCTCTTCCCTAATCCGAATTATATTTCATATCTTTTAAATATTTTTTCCATTTACTTTGATGTGAAAAACGATATTAAGATAAATTCCCATCGAATCAATCAAAAAAAGATAAATTTTCAAATTTTTTTTTGTGTCCCATTCTACATCAAAATACATACCTATTCATATAAAACTCAGAGGTGACGACTGATTGACTGGCAAAGTGATCTATCGACGCACAACACAAGCTACTGAAAGGGAGCTGAAATTTGGCATGCAGGTAAATGTTACGACGTTCGCATCTGCTAAGAATTCGACAATTTTCACCTTCAAGATTATGAAATACGGGTTGCAAGTTTCCATGAAGATACTTTTTAATATATATGTAATTGATTGTACAGTTGGTTCATGGTGGAAGATCATGTTCAACCTTAACGAAACACACTTTTTCGTGTACTATTTCCACCATATTCACTTCGACTTTACAAACAAATACACGACCGGTTTCGACAATGATGATGAAGTTGGAAACACCTGATGATGACTTTATCGTAACCGGTCGTGCATTTGTTATAAATTTGTATAAAATCGAATTGAACATAGTGGAAATAGTACATGAAAAAGTGTGTTTCGTTAGAGTTGAAATACATCTTAACGCAAGCAAAGCTGCAGGCAAAAACTAGTGTACAGAGGTGAGCACATTCTAAGCCGATAACAATATTATGAATTTCAAGAACCGAACACAAGTTTCAGTTCTCGTATTACATAAAGCACATTATTTTATATCGCATGCATTTTTCACTCCCCCGGCGTATATTGAACAATATCTGAAATGCTGTATAAAAGCTATATAAAATCGGACACAATACATGAATTTATAACAAGACCTAACGTATTTTACAGAGGTCGATAAACTCGAGATTCAGTTTATATTTGTAGCGAGAATAGCGTGTTATTTAAGGTTATACCGGCTTAAGTAATACCTTTATAAGCATCACTATCAGCCGAATAAAAAAATGAAGAATTTAAGAGCCCATAATTTCCAGCTAAGTGTCGTATTTACTATAGTGGCAAATCGAGTATAAATAATTTTGTTATTGATAAATAAAGACATAAGTGGAAGAATCGGGTAACTAACATTTAAAAAAACTACCGGGTATTTTGCGTAAATGGACGCTCTATGATCGGAAAACAGATAGGCAAGCTAGATAATGAAACAGCTATTATTATATTACTATTACAAGATTTATGAAAATTTTATGGGAAAAAATAAGTATTATCACGTGACATGTAAAACGTTAGTTTTTCGTTTCTTTCACTTATGTCTTTAAATATTGTATATATAGTCGCGGTTACAAAGGCAAAGCTTAAAATTTCACGCAAACTATACAAGAATCAAAACATTCCAGTGTAACTGCCGTACTTATGAAGTAATAACCTAAAAGCGCTATTTAGCTGTGAGTTGAACTTGTTAAATGTCAAATTATTATATTTAATGAAAGTTTAATTCAGCGCACGATCTGTTTGGCTGTCCGCCAGCTCTTCATTACGGCATTATCTACGTGTATACGTGTATCACGTTCTCTCAGCCGTATTTAACGTAGAGATGGTTTAACGGCTAGGACACAAGGACACTTATAGGGCCAGTTTGTGTTACTTTTTTTAATTGGAGAGAGAAGATAGGATGGGAGACGAGCAAACTAGTGTGATGGAAAGGAACTATCGTTGAAGAGTTGCAAGTGTGTTGCCGCCCTTACCACATTTACCACATAAACACAGTACATTGCGTCCATTGTGTATCTATGTTTGTTTATTTGTTTGAACCCGCAAATCTCAGGAACTGGCCGGAATTGAAAAATTATTTTTTTGTTGGTTAGTCTATTTAATGGGTAAAGCTATAATAGAGGTATAGGCTACATCACGCTACGACGAATAGGAACCGATTTATAGTTTTACGCAAACCGGTGGTCCAACTTTCCTAATCCATAAAGGCCGGCAACGCACTTGGGACTCTTCGGGTGTCACGAGTGTCCATGGTCGACGGCAGTTGCTTTCCATCAGTTAACCCGTCTGCTCGCTTAGAAGTAGGGGCCCCTACATTCATTAAAAAAATCCATGTGCGGATTATTGATAGTACAACAATAATAAAATTGCCAATAACTACAAGTAACCATCACTAAAATAAAGTCATTAGTTAAAAAGGTAAGATGGGACAAACATACACACGTAAACTACTAGAGCTTCCGTAGTTAAAAGTTATAATAGACTTTTTAATAAATACATATAATGTAGCTTTGAGAATGTGTTGAATGAACTTTTTAAATACAACTCATAGATAAATGTTAGTGCTTTAAGCTTTTTATACGAACAGAGCAATAAATCCAGAGACAGTAGAGCTTTCTGCTTATTCCCCAGCTCAGCTCTCAGGAGCTTATGAAATTGTTAACTTTTCACAACCTGAACTTTTATTAAGAGTGTGGGTACACTTTTATACGACTTACTTGTTTTTATTAACGACTTACGCGGCAAAGCAATTTTAAAACATATTTTTAAATCTTAGGTATACTTTTGTATTATATTGAATGCGTACATTTATTCATATATTAAAAATAAAAATATCTCTAAATGAAATTGTTTTAATATTCAAAAATATCTATAAGTAAAGTTGTTATCCTTACTACATATAATATAATATGAACGGTGAAGTGCCTGTTTGTTTGTCCTATGTTTACGCCCCAACGAAGCAACCAATTGACTTAATTTTTTGCATTGACTTAGTTGATAGGACGTAGAGTAACAAAGGGTACATCAGATCTTGGAAAAGCGTCATGTTCCTAAAAGAGGCTTACAAGAATATTTTTATATTTTAAGCGACTTTCGATTTTCGCGAAGCGGCTGGCAAAAGCTAGTCATACAATAACACATTCTACGACTTTTACAAGTTCTATGACTTTTACAAGTTTTCCAACTTATAGAGCTATTTCGTAATCTCCACACTGAACTAAGTTGAAAGATACAAGCAGAAAGCTTCGACAGAAAGCTCAAAGCTCCATTGACTTCGGAATTGATGCGGACGAGTTATTAATCTCGTGATGCAACTGGTAGCGGGTTCGAATCCTGTCGAAGGCGAAAACTTTAGTAAAGTGATCAGCGACTAGTAGAGATTTTACAGAACGTAAATAAATACTGTTAAATTAGTATAGGCCTAACAAGAACGGTTTCAAGAGTAGTCTTGAAACCGATATAGTAGAATTAGCCAAATCGTTTCAGCCGTTGGCGAGTTTCCCTAGAGACTAAATATATATATATTTTTTAATTATGATATTTATACATTCACAACGACCTAACCAGTTTGTAAAAGATAGCAAAGAACTATAGACTATATAGGGATAAAAAAACATCACATTTCGTTCGATAAATGATAAATTTACTGCTAAACAAAGAATACTCAGCCAACTTGTTTTGTTCTGAACATCCAGCAATAAAACAACCATAAGGTTTTTATTGATTGGCAGTCAATGAAGTAGTCTTCTTTAAACAAATGCAATCGTTGGTTACATAACCAAATGTTTGTACCTCTACTGCGACCTAAATGCAGCTATTATGACCTCTGTATGGCAGAGGTCAAAGGTCAAACTTTTATACTAGTATCACTATCACAAGTATTTACAGTAGCCTGAGTCAGTGGCGTTTTTAATGTTTAAGTATATAATCAAAATGCAAAAGTCCGTTGACACACAGACAGAACTCTTCACGTCCGAACCGCTAAAATAATAATGCTAAAATTTCCTAAGGAGGTACATTGAATCCCGGAGGACATAGAAAAAACATCCTGAAAAATGGACGGCCCC
The DNA here is from genome assembly GCA_026546445.1 of Cyclargus thomasi. Lineage (NCBI taxonomy): Eukaryota > Metazoa > Arthropoda > Insecta > Lepidoptera > Lycaenidae > Cyclargus > Cyclargus thomasi. Next base: position 36,076 of record JAOTAV010000552.1, on the reverse strand, counting down.
GCGCGATTAATGAATTCTGGAGCAACCTATTTTTAGTACTCGTCGAGATTAAAAGTACTGTATGTGTTAATCCAGGATACCAGATAGCTTCATGCTGAATTTTTTCGAAATCGATCCAGCCATTTAAGCGTGAAGAAGTAACAAACATACACACTCACAAACTTTCCATTTATAATATTAGTAAGATAAGAAGTGAGATTATCTAATTCATATTACTTTTTTTATGCAATGTAGGGGGTAAGCAAGCAAGGGTTACCTGATGGAAAGCAACTGCCGTCGCCTACGGACACTCGTGATATCCGAAGAGTCGCAAGTGCGTTGCCGGCCTTTAAGAGGGAATAGGGATAGGAGGATATGGAAGTTAGGCAACCTGTAAACTCACAGAACGAAACACAGCACAACGCCGTTTCACGCCAAATTTCAGTGAAGCCGTGGCATCACTTCGGTCGAGCCGACCCATTTGTGCCGAAGCATTGCTCTCCCACGGACTTGTGCGATGTGATAATGCACGTTTTGCTCACTAATGTTAGGTATCTGGAATGACTTAACGTGTTAGTAATTGTTGCGGTTTAAAATGAAGATCATACTTAGAACTTTTTATGTGTATTCTGTCTGATTCCTGAGTCTATATTTTGCAGGTTTAAAAGCTTGAATCGTTGAAAAATAAACACAGATCATAAACTTTTTAACGCGATGCAAGAATTAAAAGCTTAAAAAGGTTAAGCAAAGAATAATTATGTTTTTACGTCTAATTTACCCGAAACAAGTTAGCAAATAACCAACAAAGTCCAAGCAAATATTGTTCCGCTGCCTCAAGGCGTTTTTTACACAAAATATTATTGCGGAGGGAAGCCTCGCAAAAAATTAGGACGGGAATAAAGAAGAAAACAAAAGGTTCAAGACTTTTCCTAATCTACTTTCAAATGGGGGTTGTTGACCGCGATATAAGAATCTTTTTAGCGTTTGATGTGTTAACAATGTTTTTATCGATCTTTTTTTAATTCAAAAATGTGTGTCCATGGGCGACGACAGTTGCTTTTCATCAGGTAACCCGTCTGCTCGCTTGCCCCCTTAATATGATAAAAAAGAACAGAGACGAGTTTGCCCTCGACATAATCTTGCTCGCTTGGCACCGAATTAGGCGTTACATATAAATAAAATAATTCAGTAGTTAGTACAAGTTACAACCAAAATACAAAACATTTCGCTTTGTTAATTAATTTAATTATTACGCGCTGCGGTTGTTGACTTGAGCGATTATATTACGAGTTACGACGACGTACTTTTCCCGGAAAATTTATATTGTCCTATAATTCTAGTTGTAACCTTTCAAATATAATAGTTTCAATTCTGATTCCCTTTGTCTTTATTTGGTTATTCTTGTTTTGTGTTCTTGTTATTTATACATATGTATTTGTTAATTAAGGGCCTGTTTCACCGTTAACAGACAGTTTATTTATTTGACAGACACAACTTTATTTAAAAGATTTTGTATGAAGAATCTGTCAAAAAAGTTGTGAATAGCCCAACAAAAACAGTACGCAGTGAAACAGAGCCTTAAACTAGTAAATTATCTCTTTACTGAGCTATAATTTTAACTCTCAGGTTGTCGTAGGATATTTTCTGCATTGTTCTACTATTGCTAGCAGTATTTCCGTAGTTCGGACAGATACGACCTGCAAACCCGACGCACTTGCAACTCTTCTATTGTGGCGAGTGTCTATGGGCGACGGTTGTTGCTTTCCATCAGGTAACCCGTTTGCTTGTTTACCTCTTGGTTTTATTAAAAAAGTTTTCATTAAGTATATTGTGATACTTAAAAAAAACATTCCCGTGCAGGTTTGTTTTTAATGAAACCAGTCACTTATACCGAAAGCGTGATTACCAACTTATAATAACTCGTGTTATGTACTTGGAGACTGACATTAATTTCACTTGACCGAGTTAGCGCGATTTCAAATGATTGCATTACCGTTTAAATGAAAAATGAACCTAGAGCCAAGAGGTCCACATAATTTCGAATTAGTTCCGGTGGCGAAAGAAGTATGTTTATTTTATACCATGATTTTATAACTATAAATTACTTTTCTGCAAGCTAGGCTTATCTATACTTCTATACTAATAGTATAGAGCTGAGTAAGATAGTTTTTTTGTTTGTTTGAACTCGCTAATCTCAGGAACTACTGATCAGAAGTGAAAAAATATTTTAGTGTTAGTCCATCTATAGGTTATATAGGTTATATAAAAATAAATAAAAAACCTTTTATTTCCCGTTTGTTACAAGATGTTTGTTTCTTTTGTTATAGAAAAAAATGGATTATATAACATCATCTTTCAATCATTATCCAAAATAATATGTTAATGATAATTCAGCTCAGCAAACAGCTAATTAATCCATATATTTCAATTTTATTGTGATAGTATTTTTTGCAAACGAAATAAGAAGCTCTGATTCAAAGCCGAGCTTTTCAGTGAGCTAAGCATTTTAAAAACGTGTAGATAGGTACTTATGATCGATGAAGTAAAACCACACACAACTTTAATAAAAGTAATTGCTGAAAAAACTTCAACCGGAGCCTAAAAATAAAATATTCGTCTATCATGCCATTGTTAAAAATAAAGGTCAAATTAAAAAGAAAACTAAACATGTTTATTGTAGCCCGCCCACTGCGGGCGAGCGCGGGGGCGAGGCGAGGGGGCGCGGGGGGAGGGGGCGGCGTGACGTACGACGCCCACTTATGATATTTAGGGTTCCGTATTTGTATGCAGTGTGACAATATTTGCAACTATTATATAACAACAATTATTAAATTCATTATAATTGTCATTTGATTATAGCTCAACTTTACTTATTGCAACTCTTAAAATTAAAAAAGGAGATACCCTAACCCCAGAGTATGAGTTTTAAAATTTCAACTTCAATTAATACCTCAATCTTTTGTATGTAAAAAAAATGTTGGATTAGTTTGTTACCGGCACCTTTGTTAGTTCTAATAATTCGGCACAAAATATCATACGGATTTTGAATTTTCATAAGAAGTTTTGTGCCAAGTTACGGCGAATAGACTATAAGTAGCTAGATTGAATTTAGTACGATTCACTATTAGAAAGATTTCAACGAATAATTTGTCATTCGGAATTCCTTACGTCGAATGCCGATCACAAACGCAAAAAAAAAGTAAAGCAAATTTCCAGCTAAAATTTAAAAGTTTGTTTAGTATTCTACCCTTTCACCTCAATTTCATTTCAGAGAAAAATGTCCTGCGAGCAGACGGTCTATTGACTTGACTTTTATTAACGATCTAAGATAGAATAGAATTTATAGGTTCTCAAACGCTACGGTAATAATATTGATTAAACAGCGAAGATACGGGAAGTTACTCTCTAATATAAAAGACATATCTTATAAATCAAGAAGAAATTATTTTGAACTACTGGTCCGATTTTGGTGACATATGGCTAGGATAGTTGTACTGCACACACTACACGGAGGAAAGTGTTTGGTTTCTACAATATTGTACTGTTTAGAGTAGAGCCTTCACTATAATAACGCTCTTTGAACTATTCGTTCATCTATATATTTGCTTTTTACATTGTAAATATACAAATTCTAGCTCTTGCCCGCGACACTAATTATCTTAATAATTTTATAAAATTGAATTTAAAAATTCATGGTCGACCACAGGGCGACCTCTAGTATACTCAGTAACGCAATTATATAGATACGGTGTTTTCTCTAAGCCTGAGAATACAATACAGTATACAATGTCCTCAGGCTTAGAGAGTACACACTACAAGTACACAGTACTCTAGCACTATACAACACTAGCACCAACTTTCACTAATTTCACTGCAATCGGCTTAGCTGAGTGTTCCAGACCTCACGTCGGTAAAACAAACACCACTCGAGATTTCACGTTCTTCACGTCATTAATTTGAGCAGTAAAATATTATTTTATTCTAAATTTTCTTATACCTGAGTTTATCTTTTTACTAGTTAATAACAAAAGTAAATGATAAAACTTTAGGGATCGTATGTGTCGCTGATATAGATCAGCTAAGGTTAACTCTATAGTTAACAGTGAATATACCAGCACTTAAAGTAAAAAATTTTTTTTGCGATTTGTATTACTTTTTTCGCTTTCAGCACTGCACACTCTTTCACAGTAAGCTCTATATCAGGAACACATTTGATCCCTAAAGTTTTATCACTTACTTTTGTTACACCCTGTATACTATGGGCATAGCCGTGGTATACAGCTATGCCCATAGCATAAAAAAAGCTAGTTTTTTTTTCTCATGGGAACATTAAATCGGAAAAAGCATCGTGTTATCTAAGTTAACCAAAAACCTATCTATATACCAAATTAAAACCAAATCCGTTTAGTGGTTTCGGCGTGATTGGCCGACAACCACCCAAACAACCATTCACGTATACAATAGGTATTCTATTCTCAAATCGGTATTTTTTATCAAAGATTAACATTTAGTTCAAAGAAACTAATTACCATGAGGCGTACTTACGAGTGAGCTTACGATACTACAAAAAGCCACTAAACGAGCATATAACACTTCAATACAGAATTATGTGTTAAATATAGCCTAAGCGTCGTAGGCGCGCCCCCGCGTAGTATTTTTATCACAATAGCTCCAGAAACTTCCGAGGAAGCCACGCGCCAATATAAACGATTGATAGCTGATGGACTACGTAAATATAAATAAAAGGTTGTCAATTTTATTTAGTAGATACAAAAGAGGGGTATTGAAAGTTTGTCTCTGTGTGTGTGTTTGTGCGTTAGACAATCTGTCCAGGACAAGTGCACCGATATCAAAATATGTGGACGACTTTTTTTTTTTTTTTTAATATTTTTATTTAAAAGTTTAAAACATATATTGAATATTATAAGTTTGGATTTAATTCTGTTATTTTATTCAGTAAACTGATTAGAAAAATAAGAGTGTCATAGTAGACTTTAGATACAGCATATTTTTTAAAATAATTCAAAGCATCACATTTTATTGCAAAATTAAATACTTAGAACAAGCGTGAAGTCCAATAATAGAAAACTCTACTAAAGAAAGTAGGAAACATTGCAATTTAAACATGAGGTCATGTTTTTTTTTTCTAGGATAAATATTTAAAGTACTTCATTTTGATACCCTACTCGACCTAGAGCGGCGGAAAACAAATTTGGAACCTCACAATTTTGACTTCAAAATCCACCATTGCGATTTTTAATTTTTTTTAATGTACCCAGTGTCACTTGCGCTATCAAAACGATACCTCATACGTTAAATAAAATCCATCAAGCCGTTTATGCTGAAGAGCGTGCCAAACTATTATATACATTTTACATTATATACATACATACATACATACTCGCGAAAAACATAACCCTCCTTCTGACGCAGTCACTGAACAGTATTCTTTTATAATTTTAAATTAAAACATACGTTGAATTTATTCGTCTATTTTTTTGAAAGACCCTTTTGAAAGTTACGAAATTTATTTAAAAAGTTACATGTATCTGCAGCGGGGCGCCGACCTTTGCCTGCGGGTTTAGAGTTTAATTAAACAAATATTTTATTACTAGAAAGCTTAAGGGTTTTATTACTTCAAGTATTTTAGTATTTTCATCGCGAAAATAAATGAAAATTAAACGAAAAGCTTAACAGACAAAATAAGGAGAGCCTTTACGATTTCAATGATTTTAAAATATCGTTGTTTCAAAAGAGCTTTTTATTCTATACTTTATTTTATCTAGTTTTTAGAGACAACTTAATTATTTTGACCATTAATATTTTTGTTATTATTTAAAAATAAACATATTACCCAGAACACAATAGAACAAACAAAATCAAAACTTATCACTTAGCTACTTCAAAACCAAATTTGGAAAAATAGGATTTTCCCACATTTGGACTCGCGAACTAGGAGGGGGTACCTACCATAATAGACCAAAAATACCCAAAATGTAATGTTGTTCTAGCGATAACGGATACCTATAAAATTTTAGGTCTCTTGATACACATCGAAGTCTTTTTTAATAATTATATAGGGTCCCATTTTTACCCATTACGTAAGGAAACCTAAAAAAGGTATCATTAAATTTGGCACAAAAATTCATATAAAACGCCAAAATTTGCACGAAATTCCGTGCCAAGTTATTCTGATTCGACTATAGCAATCAAGCTGAAAATAATAATTACATAACACACAAGCGGTAGACGAGGTCCTTGAACTGTTGAGACCGAGAGCGGCAGGACTCCTAGGATAATGAGCACCAAATACTAATTGGACCACCAACAATTATTATATTACTATTTAAATTTTATGACTGTAAAAGTTTGTTTATTGCATGTTTGTAATTCAATTTTCTCAAGAAATAATTCAAAAATAAAAAAAACGACAAAACTACCATGGTAAATTACCTTTTTGTTATAATTACAGATGAATACAAATAGTCTAATATTTATAAGTTATTAGGCGACAGACACCCATTTAATTATAATTAGAGGAGGTAAAGAAGAAGAAAGGGAATTGATTGTAAAACAATTCCTTTACTTTGAATTTTGTTACAGTAGTAATATTTTCGAAATAAATCTATGATTTTCTTACCGGCAAAGGCTATTAAAAGAATATAATATTATAAATAGCTATCAGTAATGGGGTAAGACTTTATTTCGATAAATCTGGATAGTTCAAAAGTCAAAACTTAAGCTATAAAAACATCCAACGATTTAAGAAACGTAAATAAAATACGTTTTTCTCGTCCCTAAATGAAAGTTACACAATATGTAAATCGCTTGAGCAAATATTTTTTCAGCAAGTTTAATTGTACGCTGTGAGCACTTGTACGACGAATGCTCAGTAGAAAAATTGCCAAGGTAAAATAAAACAAAAGAAGAGGGAAATTTAGGCCAAACGGAGTGGTTTACGACACCCAGTGAATTACTTTGCCAGGTTCTTAGTCCATTTTGTGGCAGTAAAAGTTTTTTCGGCGTTTTTGAATACCTTACTCCTGAAGTAATAAATGTTGGTGTATTCGTACGATCATTTTGCATTGATTTCGGAGGTTATTGTTGTTTTTTAGATAATTGAAGACATAAGTTGAAGAACCAGATAACTAAGATTTTGCATCATCGGAACAATCACTCATTTTTCTCTTAAAATTTTAACAAATCCTATAACTTACCTACTTGGTCATCTAGTTAATCTATCAAGCTATACGTAAGCATTTATATTTTTCAAATTTCAATTAGTTTTTCTGGTCCAAAAGACTCAAGTTAAAATTGTTAGTTATCCGCTTCTTCCACTTATGTCTTTAATTGTTGTAGTTAATATTTTTCAATGCTGAATTCATTGCAAGTACAGTAAGTACCAAAGATGTATTTTATACTAGTTGGCGGCTACAAACATTTTGCCTAAGGGATACTTGTGGGCCGGCAACTCCCATGCAACCCTGATGTTGCGAGTGTCTATGGGCGGCGGTAGTTGTTTTCCATCAGGTGACCCGTTTGCTCGTTTGCTCTCTTATTTTTATAAACAAAATACTATACTAAAAGATAAAGTCCAAAGACTACTTTCGTAGCTGCTATATGTAAATGTATTTTATATTTGTCTATGATGATAATAGTTTCTTCTCTAAGAAAATAGAGAGCAGCAAGTTTTTTGAAAGTTTTCTTTAATAAATACTAGTACAAAAGTGTTGAACCACAATGAAAACTATGCATATCAATAGAGCACGACGATAACACTTAACAAGAAGACACGAACCACACAAAAACAAATAGTATAAACCAATCAACTATCGTTTGAGGGTAGATAGACAAAACTACATAATTTTAAAAGCAAAAGTAAAAATTAAAATGTTAAAGCAAACAAGCGACAAATTTAATTTCCTAAAAGTATTCGGCGGACAGCGTCCTAGATGCTTTGAGATATTTTTAGAAACGGTTATTTGTGTCGAATACTTCGATACTAGAGCGATTTACAAATACTATTAGTAGTAGTGTATATACATTTCATAATGAAATCAGCAAAAAGTTGAGTTTATTCGAAAGAATGAGTTTTTTTCATATTATGTTGAGAGACGTCTTTGTATAACGTCAAAAAGATAGTCAATAAATGGAGAATACTTAAAAATAGAAAAAACGAAAAACTCGATAGTCTAATAGAACATGGTTGCACAATTCAGCAAACTACCATCAGTCAGGCCTCATAGACGTGGCTTACTTCAGCACCAATTTTTGCAACCAAAGTACAAAGATAATATAACTAACAATAACTTCCCTAAGGCTTCCCTACCATAATAGAGAATATGCATGTTTATTTTTTCTTTTAAATAATTTATCGTTTTTGAAAAACGATGTAGTGATGTAGTCCAATCAGTTTTTTGATAAAATTAAAAACAACAAAGTTACAAGCCTTTAAAGTAGCCAGTTAGAGAGAACCGATATTGATTGTGACGTCAAAGTTTATAAGGTGCAAAGTTCATACTTAATTACGTTTTTAAGAGAAAGAGGCGGGCAGAAACCTTAAATCGCTTATTAAATCGCTTAAGAATTCAGGGATTTTTTGGTATTCTATATATTCATTCATCATTCATGCATTCAATAAATTTTGTTTTACACGCATCTTCCACATTTTGAGGTATTCAAATCCTGTGATGTGTAGGGTTTTAAATTGTATGAGTTAGTTCATTACGCTATACGTCTTGGAGGGTGGCCAAATAAATATACTTTAGCGCTCGGACGAGTCGCATAACTTTCAAAACTTCAACATTTTTGATAACATTTACAAAATGCTTCTATAATCATGTTTCCAAGCAGTATTTTTAACCGACTTCCAAAAATGTATACATGTTCTTTTTTATGTTTGTTTGCGGATTACTCTGCCGTTTGTGATAGGATTTTCAAAATTGTTTTGTGATGATCTGATGATGCGATCCAGGACAAACCTAGGTAACTTTTTCTGAAGGATTTTAAGGTATATGCTTCCAGAAAGTAAGACACGAACCCGGTCGGTGCACTCAGAACTCTTGAATCCTTATAGATAGCGTTTCGGCGATTTCGGCTTCATCGAAATAACTTAAAGTAAATGCCACTTCATCAATTTCATTAATCATCATCACCATCGCCATTATTATGCTACGCATCTTTACATAATGACCCTATAATTGGTACATCCCCTTGTTACTTACATGAGATTGAGCGTCTTCGAATATAATTGCGATGTTGGCTGTTTAATAATGAAATTAAAATTGTTTTGAAGGATTTTATCAGAATTTGGTACCATGTTTCCGAAAGTGGTGAACGGAATCCATGAGAAATCGATTCAGGGATATGAAAATTATCATGCTGATAAGCTAATAATTAACTAAAAAGAGAAAAATTAAAACCCTACAAAAGAAAATAGTTGTGGGGTAAGCGAATTTTCGCGCAAAGTAATGTGGCTTATTTAAAATTTAATTCTGATTATTTGTAGCATATTGACTGGTATACTCGTATAATATTTACGAAAAGTATTACAACACCTATTTTCAGTAACGAAATTACAAAATAGATCATAGTAAAAAGCGCTTTAGAGCTTTTGTAATAAAGTGTTATTTACTTTATAATTTTTTTCTTGTATTTTGTCCAGTATTTTCATTTTTATAAAATTAGGAGGGAAACGAGCGAGCGGGTCACCTGATGGAAAGTAACTACCGTCGTCTGTAAACACTTGCAACATTAGAATAGTTGCAGGTGCGATGACACCCTGAAATATACTGAACAGATTTGTGACTTGGGATTACCAAATCGATTGTTAACTTTTTATTTCTCAATTTTTAGGCAGAAATTTTTTTACTTGCAAGTTGCACACAATGCGACAGCGTCAAAGGTACGTATCGTTTTTTATTTTGTGACTTAATGATATTAAAATAAAGTAGTTTAGGTTTAATTAAAATGTTCTATCAGCCGTAGCTACGTGGGTGAATTCATCCTCCCTTCGAGTGACCTTTAGAAGATAGTGATTAAATGCACAAACCGCCATGTCCCACGCGTTCACAGCAAATTGCACTTTATTTATTACTTACCCGCTAATTGTTGAGTTGTATTATGTTTAGAAGAATTGTTACAAAAATAATGAGACACAATATTAATAACCTAATAATAAGATTTGAAAAAATTTAGATATAAAAATTCCTCGTCATATAAAAATGTCACGTTTTATGCCCAATCCTTAAACAGGTTTGACCGATTTTATTGGAATTGTGTGGTTATCAGTTAGGTCTGAAAATCGGCCAACTCCTCACAATCACGTTTTTAAAGTTTGTCTAAAAATGGGGGTTTCTCAAAGGTCTTGTAAAGACAACATCTGAAGTTGAAAGCTCTTGCGCTTATTTCTATTGCAGCGAATAATTTGTTTTTAAAAACACGAGTCTTTTTTTTTTGTTTGTCAATGTTATAGGTACAGCTTACTATGATAATCGTAATTTTATTCTACATTTAATGTTCCCGTGGGATCAAACTTGACGATAAATCTTTATTCCAAGCGAGCAAAGTCGCACGTAAAATCTAGTAAATAATAATATATAGGTGAGGTACAATATGTCTAAATGGGTAAGTACTTCCGTTACGGAAAAATGGATGCGCCTTTTGTTTAGGTTCGTGGTTTCCGTGCGATTCCTGTTCCCGTGGGAAATCCACCTAACCCATATCGTTTATATAAATTTAAACTCTCTTACTAATAAAAATATTTAAACATGTACTTGAAGTACCTTAACCTTGAATAGTTATTGGTTCGCTGTCTTTTTCTGGTATGTAACGTTTCAATATGCCAGATAAGGACAGCAAACCTTGAATAGTTTATACACTGTTTAAATATTTTTATTACAAAGGGAGATTAAGTTAACTTTAAACTGTTAAACAATTATCTACTAAAGCGGGTACTACTAAAAGATATTGTCCAAAGTCAATTAACATTTCGCTACATCGGTACACAAAGGTTCAATTCGCAAACACGATTTGAATAAGCAATATCAAACAAATTGATGTAAATGCACAAGGACGGCTGTAGGTCGACTCGACCTCCGAGTTAATCACCACATTAAACGACACTGTAAAATCATTTAGTGTCGCCGATTTCAACGAAATCATCGTAAAATGTAAACAAAATCCGCAAATTGAAATGTAAAGGTTCGTTATCTCAGCGGGAACTTAAGTTAAAATATCTTTATTGGAACATTACAAAGTAAATAAACATATTTACTTACATTACAACTTTAATCTATATATACAACTGCGTTAGAGTTTTTTAGCAACTTAAGGGCAAATACTTGCACTTAAGCTCTCATTATAGGTATTTGTAAAAAATCCTAATCCGAATTCAGAAAAACATTCCACCTGCGCTGGCATTGACAATTCACTCCTCAAACTTAAGTTCAATACGAGCAAACTAACCAACTGTAAACGTATCTGGCAGCATAATTCAAACAGTATTAATTCAGCAATCAAATATAATATTAATTGGGCATAAATCGTTGCTAGCAGTCGTAAACATCGACGCGCAACAAGTCGCACAAACCCTCTGCCCTTCGCGCTTATTCTACGTCGCACCGGCATAAGTGTTGCCAATTCAAACGGAAAATCTACCCTTTTATCCGATAAAAGGCGTTTACCCGTATTTATCTGAAACTGATTACAGATAATAAGGGTAACATTAAAGTTGTTCATACAAAATCATCGAAGAAACTAAATTGGGGTACTATGAGAAGGACGTTTTGATTTTCATTACCAACACGACATTGAAATTATTAATGTCTTCATTTTCAAAATTTCTCAGCTAAAATACACAGGAAATTCCGGTATACAAAGAGATGTTTATCTCATTCTCGGGAATATTTGTTTTCGTAATTGGCAACACCGCCGGCTCGGGAGACGCATGAATGAACGTATGACGTAGTAAATCTGCGTAAATCTCATATTTTCAAAATCGAGACGTCGCGCTTCTACGCCACTGACGTTACGGAATAAACATTCGTCGCATAAAAACTGCGTCATACACTAATAAAGAACCGGTACCGTTGGTTGCGTTGTGGTCACGCTCCCGACAGAGGTCCATTGCTGGTGGTCCTACGATCATGTTTTGGTGTTTGGTCTCGCGGTCCCGCGTGTCGCGGTCCACTGCGCAATGAAGACTGCCGCGCAGTTGGCGAGAGAGGGACAGCATGCGGCGCGCGCATGCGCGGAGAAAGAGCGGGAGTATTTTCTAGAATCCTTGCACGTTGCACTGAAAGCCTGCGACTGGAATATAGATATGAACGCCGATTTGCCCTCCAAATGGACATAAAGGACTTTTCACGACGATTTGAATGGACGACTTGCATGGAATTAACATAATTCAACCAAATGACGTATGTCCGCTAACTGTATAAATTTATTTTATGGTATATCAAAGCTACTGTTAAGTCTCGTTCAAGCTAACTTTACGAATATAAAGCCAAGTATATTAGCTTTGAAATATATATAAAGACGCTAATCAATTCGGTCTAAATATAAGAAAAAAATTTTGGATTGCAATATATAAATGTAAATTTCGTCGGCACAAGTTTAACGATATCCGAAACATTCACCATTCTCAATTCTCAACTTAGCAAATCATAAATCGTAATACTTAATCATCATTTAACACCACAGAACAGGGTACACGTATGTACCTACTTAAAAGATTCAAAAGCAAAGCATCAATCAGATACTGGCAAAGGTCAGAGTTGTGCCCTCGCGCTCGGTAGTTAAATGTCAGGGGGTGGTAATAAGATTTGTCCTCCCTTTATAAACTTCAACACATACTACGTCACACTCATCATCATCATCACCTGGCCTTAGAAAAGGTTTATTCCTACTTTTGACGGATTGATAAAAGTTGCAGATTTGCAAGTAAAATCTGTCGGTTTATCTCAAAAATCTGACAGTTTATTTTAAAAAAATCTGTCAGTTTTCTGTTATTTCATATGTCAGTGTCGCCTGATGATAAGGAATTATCGTTGATTATGGACATTCGAAGTATCAAAATATTCACAGATGCGTTGCCGCCTATTACATTAAAATTGCAAAATATTTACAAAAAATAAGGTGATAACAAAAATTCTTACAAACAATTTACTTAAAATAACTGTCCACCAGCAAAATACTGTTACTAAATAAATAATTGCTTCCGCGAATTAATTAGGTAACAAAAAAATCTACTAATTTTAATCAAGAGTTCAAGACTTTGTCAAAACAAACCCACGGAATGTTTACGAAACTTAAAATCTTCCGTTAATTCTCGCCTTTACATAAGTGCGACATAACCTATAGGGTTACCGACTACAACAAAAACATTTGCTATCGTTATTTGCTCCTATAGTGCTTTTGCCCAATCTATATGGTACCCAGTCATTAGCTTCTCTGTAAAATATGTGTAATTTATCTACAAACCGTGATTGATTTTGGATTCGAGTGACGAGTGCGAGTTTTTTTTTACATTTGATCGTCAGCGCGTTTCGCGTTAACTAAGATTTTATATGGGATTTGTACACCGTTGTTGTGACCGTGAGCATCGCTAGTTTGGCTTTGCCAACCCAAAACTACAGTACACGCCTTTACCTAACTTGGAAAAGATAAAATCGTTACGTATATTATTAATGGGAAAGTGTGTTTGTTTGTTCTTCCTTCATGCCTTAACTAATCAACCAATCTACTTGATTTTTCGCTCAGGATTGCTTGAATTGATGTAGAGAAACAAACGCTACTTTTAGTCTTGGAAAAACATAGTATTCCTAAAGAGGACTATATAGCCATCTTCTGAAGCGATTGTCAAATTCGACGCGTGCGGAGCCACGTACAAAAACTAGTTATAATATTTAGACGTAATTAAAAAAACAAGAAATATAATAAAATCGACAAGCCTGGCGTGTCCTGTAAAAACATAATTCACACCTACACAAACGACGCAGTCTCTCCTCGTTCAGCACGCGGCACGCCCGAGATCGGAGATTACCCTAATATAATCGCCTCCACGACCTCTCCATGACAGAGATAATAATTCTCCATCATCTAATCATTGGGCCTTTATTAGAGGATAAAGTGACTCTTAAGGGGGCGAATAAAGCAAATAATAAAACATCGTCTTTTTCTCTTCGCACTTACGATCGTCATTCATATGCCAGGTGAAACAGAACGATGCGAAAACGCCGCGTTTTTTCGCAATAACTCGATATAAATATACGAATTTTAAAAAACTGCTTCTACTGGAACTCAGTAACAGAATTTTGTATCGTTTGTTAAAATACTTAGTCCGTCGAAAGCCCTGTTTTGCGAAACGAAGAAATATGCGTGAAAAATAGAGGCATCTTTGTGATTTCTTTTTATCGACAAAGTGTTAAGCTATCATGTTTTTGCTACTACAGAAATGCATTAATTTAATGTTGTATATATGTTTAAAAAATGAAACAATTCTTAGGTTATTATCAAGTATAAAATGGAATTCTGCTATAGTCAATTTTGGTTTTATCGCCCTCTTAAAGCTTCGCGCATTCTGACGGATCGCAGTGGGGCCGGCCTTATTGTTGGTACAAGTTTCACGACCCATTGCCTTAACTTGAAAATCGAATGCGGCCCGTTGCGCCCCTTCACAAAGTACGCGGAGCTTTATACTCCGTTCCAAGTTCTTCTACTTTACATATATTTAGATTTTTTAACTACCTATATTAAAATAGCGATGCAGTTAAAATGTTGTCGAAGAGAACTAATTTCCGACGATACGGCCGTGGCTACGTAACTGTTGAGCATTTTAACTCGAAGGTATGGTCCTAACGGTCTTAACCCTTCCGCGCCTACTTCGGTCTCCGGGGAGCAATTCCGCTTAAAACCGAACAAGGGGAAACGACGGTAATTGAATGTTATGGTAACTGTTATCGAAGCCGTACTATCTACCAGAGTTTTCCGAGAAACCGACGGAAGAAACTTGGTCGATAAATTGGCATTGTTGCTCGATAAAGGTTTAATGATTGAAAAAATGTTTTGAATTTTTTAATTTGAGTCACTTAGGGACTGTTTCACTGCTTACTGAAAAGTGTCGTCTACCTACAACTTTTTGGCTGATGATGTATGGAGAATCTGTAAAAAACGTTGTGGATATCCCAACAGAAACTTTATCAGTAAGCGGTGGCCTTTACTTAAATATACTGACCTATTAGATAAAATATGTTTAATATAAAATTAGAATATGTAACATATTCAAGGCCAATCAATCAAATCAATATATGTGATTGATTGTACTATTGATTCATGGTGGAAATTTGTAGAAACTAGTCATGTATTTATTATAAATTCGTAAAATCTATGAATATATAGTGGAAAAAGTGTGTTTCATTAAGTACAATCAAATCAAATAATTTAAAGTCCGCGCCATATTTATTTCCGTATGTTCTGAACCTTTTTAATGCTAAACTATTTGCTCGTAAAAATAAATACTCCTTACCTGAATGCTGGGCTCGTGTTAACTAAATTGGGCTTACCTGAAAACAGAATGGCAATATTAATAAATTTCCGCGAAGCTAACGAACTGTAAGGTTAATATTTCGATAAAATAAATCGTAGCTTGATGAAAAAACACCTGGTTTTCGGTTCAATTTAGCTCGGCGGTTAGCGAAAATATACGCTCCACTCGATAAATTAACGAATAAAAGTGAACGTTTTGTGAAAATACTTAATATCATGAAGCTCAGTTGTGAAGTACTCGAAGAGAAAGTAATAAGCTTTTACCACAATTTTACGAGAAATTTTCAATTTGAATATTTTATTTTCATAAAATCTAGTTTTTTTTCCCGCGACTTCGTCCGCGTTGATTTTCCTTGATTTTCTGCTTTTTTATTGAATTTTTTCCTAAATTTTCTTTGCTATAAACCTCACAAAACCTGAGACCTTACCGACGAATGCAAAACCGTGAAAATCAGTTCGTGCGTTCTAAAGTTATATCGTCAGGAAGGAAAACCCGACTTATTTTTAAATAATAGTCAATTTGTTTAAGTATAAATAATTATTATAGAGCTATAACAACAATAGGGAATACGCGAATGAAACAAAATTTATTGAATGCAAACTATTATGATAGCGGGCTTAAAGATATACAGAATGACAAAAAAACTCAGACTTCTGTTGCGAAATGATTGAGATATTAACGATTAAAGTTTTCTAATCGCCTTTTTTCTCAAAATTTAATTTAGTACGAACTTTGTATGCAACTTTGACGTCTACAATTACAGTTCATATCGGATCTCTCTTACTAACTAGTCAGTTATTAAAAGAGATCCGATATTAACTGTGATTGTAGACGTCAAAGTCTTGATAGTCATCAATAACGATAGAATTGCTTAAACAAATAATTAATAATCATGCATAGTTCCTATTAAATTTATATTACCCATTCATACAATTCTCTAGAATTCTCTTTTTTAAATCTAAATAACATATTTAAATCTAATTTTAGTGACCTATTACATCGGTCATTGTTTATTTTCAGAGGTTTCCGTGTAACAAAATGAATATTGTATAAAGGTTAGTTTCGGAATTACGTGAACATGAAATTTTTAATAATTTAATAAACGATTAAATGATAAGATAAAATGAAAATTGGCTCTTTTATAAAAATTTTATTAATCACATATTTTTATGTAGGCAAGCGTGAAAACCAAGAACGTGTAGGAAAGAAGGTAGAAGGTGTTCCTATTTTTCGTTGTTTTGTAATTATAAATTATCCCGTTTTTACAAAAATTTTTTGATTACTACTTCGCTCCTATTGGTTGTAAAGTGATGTTATTATATAATAGACTTCCTCGAAAAATATACTAATCAACACAAAAATAATATTACAATTTCGGCCAGTAGTTCCTGAGATTAGTGCGTTCAAGCAAACAAGAGAAGTACGTGAACGAACATTGTGACACGAGAATTTTATATATTTAAAGAAGAAAGAATATGTGTTATTATGGGCCGAAAGTAATACCGTTATTTAGACGAGACGCTAAACAGATAGGCTATAAAATATAACCTTCATCTAGACTCCATCAAATCTCATTTGCCGTTTACGAGCTAATGTTCGTTTCATCCTTGACCTGATTTTTCCTCTCTCTCTACGCCCCAGGTGAGAGAGAGAGGTGAACTATATCGGATGAAAATGGAGTTTTACTGTAAATTTTAATTGAACGATCAAAAAGTTCGATAAACGAATTCAATCAGGCTGCGTGTCTTTAAATGCGCTTAAGAACAAAACAAGGGCATTGAGACCGGGTTTACCCGAAACTCGAAAACCCGAGAAAACGCGACCCGGGTTTTTTGCGATCCCCAAAACCCGGGTTTGTAAAATGGAAAACCGGGTTTTTCGAACTTTTCGGGTTTTTTTTCTTTTACGATACTTTATTACTTAGATGTTTAAAATATTCTTTTTGTTTTAAAAAATTCGTTAATACGAATTTAATATTTTTTTTGACAGTTATAACTTTCTTAAGTTTTTTTTATTGAAAAATATTTTGAATTGCGTTTATCGGTATTCTTTATTTGGTTTTTTATTGATTTATTGTTTGTATCTAATTGATATTGAATTGATCGTTAAAGACTTATAGTTAAAATTGTGATAAATATTTTGAGCAAAGACAATAAAATGTGATTAAAGAAACTTTTTTATTTAAGCCATTTTGTTTAATTTCTCATTCATTTACACTAAGTACTGGAATTGCAAAAAAACGATATATAACATATTTTAGTACTGTTTATTTTATATAAAAAAAACGAAAAAACTCGAAAAACCCCGGTACCCGGGTTTATTTACCAACACCCGAAAACCCGGGTTTTTGAAAATTGAGTTCGGGTTTCGATGCCCTAACCAGAAGATTATTAGAAAACAAAAAAACAAGAATTATAATATTTTTTTAAATTTTTCGTAACTAAAAATGTAGAAATTGTGTTCTGGCTATAGGGCACCTACTACCTTACAACAATCTAAAATTTTCATCATATTACAAATATAACACAAAAGCTCGATGCTTTTCAGAAAAAAAAATTGATAGTATGTCTTCTTTTTCATACTCCCACGAAATACAACATAATACTTAAGAAATATTCTTCTCATTCTTCTCAGTTGATTTCTATACTTGAAAGCCGATACGTTACAAAGAAATCCTTTAACTTTGTAATAAGCATTAATTGGGTATCTATAGTCTAATTTATATATATAAATTGTTTCTCAAATTAGTGAGGCTGAGACCTCAATCTTTGTTTCAAAGACGTCTGTGATTTAAGTAGCCCTCAACACTTAAGTATTCGGCAACAAAATTCAGAGCATTTTAACCTTGTCTTTGAGACCTAACACCCAAAGCTTTTAGGACAAGTTTTATACTTTTGCCGCATGTATAAATGAGAAAACTTGAGCGGCCCAAAAGGTTTTCACGAGTGTTTTTATAAGTTAATATTCAGGTTATATTGGGGTCGGCCATTATTTTCTCAATTTAAGTTAAGCCGACGCGACGGCCGAGCTGAAACTATAAAAATTTGGAACAAAAATATCGAACTACAGACTACATGACTCTTTGCTCTGAGACAAAAATTCAGATCTTCTTTCTCTTTCAAAATCGTATAGCGAGTTTATGATAATCCAATCCAGCAATTGAATCCAGCGCCATTCAACCTACTGCTGAAATAATGTGAACAGGCACTGGAATACACTAGAATGCAAATTACTGTTACTCGATGAATTCCAGGGCGCATGTTGTCCAGTAGCAATCCAACTCTATATTAGATTCTTTTAGAATCATGTAAACTGGCTATCATTTTAAATTTATGTTAAAAAATTACAAATAGTCTTCGTAAACGAAAATTTTACACCGGGGACGAAACAATTATACCGCTATAAGGCGGCCAACCCCAATAAATAAGGTTAAAACTCACCGCCGGCTATTTTTTTCCGTATTAATAAATCAAGTTAATCGGGAAAGCGAATGCCAGCGACAGTCCAATTACGAAATCATTAATATACGCCCAAAATATGAAGTGGGGAGTCGCAAATTGCTAGCTCGGTGGATTCACAGCGAGTCGGCCCGTGCGGGTAGTGCACTGAAAAGGTTGGCCGGCCCGGGAGCTCAACTCCGAAACCAATCGAACGAGTCGAAATACTGCCGTCCTAATAAACGTGAAATAACGTTGTAAGAGTAGGACGGCAACACTCCGAAATCGTATTGAGACTCAACGAACGAATCGAAATGCAACGTCTTACCATATCATACCATTACCTACATGAAATGGCTTTGAAACTTTAACATTGTATTATAACTGAAACTAATTTATCGGGACTTAGCACGCCTGATTTTATTGCAACACGGCCGAAACGTCGAGAAAAAATTATGTAGTATCACTACTAAAATATGTCCCGTTCAGGCATAAGCCTCTTAACTTACCATTAACCCATGTTTATACATGGGCTAGCGGGTTAAGTTTAACCTTTTATAATTATAAAATTATGTTAAAACGTTAAGCGCATTAGCCAAAAAAATATCTGTTATAGAATGATCTTCACTCTTTCATTACTAGCGAGGACTTTTTTTTTTCCTTAAGATTATAGTTAATTGAAAAAAAATGTACCACATCGATTTTTTGTGAAAAACTGAAATAACTATGAAACTAACCGGTTAATATGAACAATGTTTTTTTTTAAAACAATACAATAATAAATGTATTAATCGTATATTGATTATTTCCTGTTCTAGGGGAGAGATTTTCGAAACTCCGAATGTATGGTCAAGGCCGTTGGGGCCTGTATACCCCTTAAGTCCTAATAAATTAGTTTTAAGTGAATCAAATGACTTGTTAGTTTTAAGTGAATCAAATGACTTGTTAGAGTAGGACAGCATAATACATATTGTGTCGTCTCAGAGTAGAGCTCCTATTTAATGCAGATATTCAGGATGTGCAAACTCGATTTAGCACAATGTGTGCTTGTGGCGAACGTGAGAGCTGTGTCGTTAATGTTTTTACATTTATACACATTATTACGTATTGTTTTTACTTTATCATGCTAACATGCAAGTGAAGTCGATTACAAATAGCTGGGGTCCTTAAAAGGTCGTAATAGCAACATTGCAAAGGAATTGCTCTACAATTCGTTTTGGTACATTTTATTAAAAAATCGAATAGTTTTAATGAAATAGTCATTTCAAATTTGTTGTAAAATTTCTGTTTTGCAAAATTAGTAGTTATTTGCAAGAAAAATTACAAAATGAATTGCTCTTACCTATATTGCTAAGTGGCCATGAGGCCATGTTCACTCAACTCCTAAATGATTGGACCGATGTAGTTTAAATTTTTTCCCTGGGTTCAAATAGACAGGGTAGAATAAAACAAAATTTTTTGAATGCAAATTATTATGATAGTAGGCTAAAAGATATACAGAATGACAAAAAAAAATCTGAAATCTGATGAGAAATAAGTTATAGATATTAGCGATTTAAGTTTTCTACCCATCTCTTCAAAACGTTTTAGAATTTTTTGGATTTTGAATATCGGATCTCTCTTTCTGACTACATTAAAGACTTGTAACTTTTTTGTTTTCAATGTTTGATTGGACTATTTCGTTTTTCAATAACGATAATTTATTGAAAGAAATAAAAAAAAACATGCATATATATACCTATTGTTTAGATGTATAAATTAACCCGGCAGGGTAATTTCTATCGGGTCTTCTAGAATAATATATAATTAATTAGGAATTATTCTATTACAAGTATCTTTCATTCTTCTAATATATTATAAAGCTTGAAGAAACTTGATGAGAGCTGATAGCAAATTTTGAGTAGGTATTTGAGGAAAACTGAAACTTTGTCATATAACTCTCGTGTCAACAAACATCCCAATACGGCACTGCAGACCAGGCTGATGAGAATCGGGGCCTACCCTTCATTTGTTATTTATCCTAAAGTATTTTATTATTTATTCTAAAAATATATTTAAGGGAATAAATATTTTTTATCACTAAATAATTAGATTCCGATATATGTTTCCGGATTTTTTTTAGTTTTTTTTAAACCCCAGCCCGGTGCAGTTCCGTATTGGGGTGTAATAGGAGAGATACATTAGAAGGTTTCAGCTTGCCTTAAATACCTACTCAAATATTGCTACCAGCTCTCAGTTTATAACTAGGAGTGATAAAACCTTTGGTTGACGTGGAAAGTATAATAAAGTAACAAAGAGAACTACCATTAACTTTCTCCGCGGTAACTGATATAATGGATTTCTTTACACAAAGACCTGACAGAGTCGGATATTTTCTGTAATATACCCCGTATTATAGAAAATGTTCGATTGGACAGGACGATGAGTGAGAGAGATATCTTAGCTTGGATTATTGAATCAGGTTTTCTTGGATAGAGTAGAGTTATCCTAAATCTAGAGATGAGCTATTTAATGTCACCATTAAGCGCTCTACACACTTAAGCTGCCGTCAGCCACCGACACGTATCGGCGGCATAAGCCGGCGGCTTATGTGGATTGTGGAATAAAGCATGTTGGCGACTCGCGCCCGCAAATCACCTGACATAGCTTTCCGACATGAAACTAGTCCTAGCCCACCGACAAACTGTTCCACGTCGGCGGCTTAGGTGTGTAGTGCATTGTGCACCTAACTCAGAAGAACAAATTAGGACTTCTAGACTAGGATCAATTAAGTAATAATAACTGTTAATAGTGTCAATTTAATACAGTAATAATATTTTTACAATATTTTTAGAGTTGCTTACCCAAATGGTAAAAACGGGAGCATATTACTAAGATTTCAATGTCTGTCTATCTGTCTGTTCGTCTGTCTGTCTCCAGGCTGTACCCAAAAACGGTAATAGCTTGAGAGTTGAAATTTTTCAGAATATGTATTTATATTGCCGTTTTTACAAAAAATACTAAAATAAATTAAATTTTTAAGAGTGGCTCTTCTTCTTGTTACTAGATGGCGCTGCAGTACGTCTACATCGCGCTATCTCTAGTTAGGAAGTGTAAAGCTGTTTGACTTTCGAAACAGAAAGAAAAAACCCTTCATGTTACAAATAAAGCTTATCGAAAGCACACAAATATATCTTGTAGGTACACGACGTAACACGGTTACCAAATTACATTTTTGACAACCGAGTTTTTGTAAGACCTATTCTCATCCCTAGGGCACGATGCCTCGTAAACGGTAGAGTACAGAGCATATTGTAGATAAGGCTGTAATTACTTCGAAATCAATTCGTCGTGTAAACAACAATATATTTTTACAACACTTTTATGAGCTGCCACGCGATAGTGATGTTACTTTGTAAACGATTCTCAAGGATATTGAAGGAGGAAGTAGTTGTTTTGGTAGTGATCATTATTAGCTCTACTATGAGTTTGAAGCAATAGAATTTATCGATACTCGGTACCGACTATAAAAGAAACTAGAATAGGGAATATGCATGATTTTTTATTATTTAATTAAATAAATCTTACGATATTGAAAAACGACGTAGTCCAATCAGTTTTTTGATAAAATTAAAAACAACAAAGTTACGCTTGTAACTTTGTTGTTTTTAATTTTATCAAAAACCTTTAAAGTAGTCAGTTAGAAAGAGAGATCCGATACCAATTGTGACGTGAAATTCCATAAGCTGCATACAAAGTTCATACTAAATTACGTTTTAAGAGAAAGAAATGGGTAGAAAACTTATATCGCTAATATCTTAGTCATTTACCAATAGAATTTAGAGATTTTTTGTCATTCTGTATATCTTTGCACCTACTACGGTAATATTTTGCATTCAATAAATTTTGTTTTACACGCATATTCCCTATTGAATTGAACAAAGAAAAAAGAGAAACCTTTGGTTCGCACTCGAGAGGGTGCTGGTTCAAACCCCGGTGGAGGCGTCCGTACCAATGATATATTTTTCGATCTCAAGTATCTCATAATACGGATGCTCATTGCCGTAGGGGACCCATACTTCGGCACGAAAGGGCCGGCTCGACCGGAGTGATACCTCGGCCTTACAGAAAACTGGCGTGAAACGGCGTTATGCTGGGTTTCGTTCAGTGAGTAATTCAGATTCCCTATTACCTGCAACGCACTTGCGACTTTTCGGATGTCACGAGTGTCCATGGGCAACGGTAGTTGCTTTTCATCAGAAAACCCGACTGCTCGCTTGCCCTCTGAATATCATAAAAAAATAACAAAATAACTTGATATTGATGATAACTAAAGAGTGTATTACATACACCAAACGTAATTTTATCCTTTCCTAATGGATGTCGCTACTGTCTGCATCGCGCAAGAACTTACACGATGAGGTTTATATAGTTCTTAGGGCCCTCTAATCGACAAGAGATGTCGCTTTTTGGGATGCGTTGGGCGTCTACATCGCACTATTATCGACCGACCGACGATGTTTGTTATACTCGTTTAACTTAAAAAAAAAACGTTTTACTCATTAATGCGATATTATGGTTCGAAGCCCATCGAGCGTAAATCTAACTAACATTTGGCAGGTTTTATTTTAAATTAGGCGTCAAACTGACGAAGAACAACACAAGCACTTTTTACTCCAGCTTTATCCATAGCAAGTATACCACCTTCCCGGAAAATCTTTTTAGTACCAACTTTTTATTTCCACCTTAATAATTAAAACACAACCAACCTTTACGATGGAATTAATTTGAAAACGGTTAACATTTTAGCTTTAACACGTTTATATCCACTATGTTGATTAAATATTATTTGTTCAACACCACGCGATTGTAAATCGCTATTTAGGTATTGTGATATTCCGCTTTCCCGCTGTAATTTTCACGATATTGTTCCCTCGTTTCGCACGCAGAGCAAAAATAGGTGGAAACCGTGTCACCGGAACGCATAGTGGCCAGGATAAATTTCACCGGTTTTGAAGTTAGGCGAGCAAATTCACAGTTTTGTTGGCTATTTTTTTGCACAACAACGTTAACTGGGCCATTTTTCATGATTTTTATTTGTCCTTCAACTCATATAACATTTAAGGACGTAAACGAGATCGGCTTAGCTCTTAAAACATGAACAGGTAATCCTCTAGAAACATGAACAGATAATAGACAATATTTCAGCAGAGCTTGGTGTTTTGTGCAACTCCTATAGACATGTTTACACAGGTTCAGAGCTATCGTCATTGCTAACTTTAATACAATTTAAAGCCTTTAAATTGTATTAAAGCCTTTAAATTGTATTAAAGTTAGTAATGACGATAGCTTTAAATTAAAGGCAGTAAAACACCAGTAGCTGATGCGACAGTACTGGTACTGGCTTGAAAATTAAAAAGTAGAGCAAACTGCGAAGTAGCTTAAAAGCAGTGCCTTGTCACCACTGACCATCCAGCATATAACCAAAAAAGTGAAAATGTTATTAGTTTTGTTCGTAAAAAATTCCGCCCAAAGTCACTGCGCTCTGATTGGTCGGAAGTATCGGAGTACGTACACAAAGGTATCTAATTGGTGCACGTTTTGTTTTAGTGCGAGCGTTAGTTGGTTAATTTATCAGCGCCAAAACTCTGATAAGTTTTGAACACGGATGGCTCACATTACTTCTCTCTTGGTTAAATGCCCGATGGCAGTGACTCTGCAATCTGCTGTCATTAGTTACTCAAATACTGACTCAATTTTAACTATCTGCCCTAATAGATTGCGTAATGGTAATAATTCGTTTAAACTATAAAGTATAAACTATTCAGTTTGCACACAGCAAAAACTTTTCACAGTTCACTCATATCGGATAAAATTTCAAAACGTGAAAATTAAAGTTAACAGCGAGTTGAGTTTAAATGTAAATTTCACGAATAGTTTTGTACATTTGAAGCGCGTTACAAATTATGACATATAATACGGAGTTGAGCGCACTTGCACAACTTTTTGCCCAGTCTTTTTGCTCACCGGTCTTTTGCTCACCGGTCTTTTTGCTCACCGGGTTTTTGCCACCGGTTTTTTTGCTCATCGGGCGTTTTGCCCACCGTCCTTTTGGCGGGTGATAAACTTTAATAGCTTTTATGTAGAGCAGGTGGTAAAGGACTAATATTCCTTTTCGTCGAGTAAATTTTCCCAGTATTTGTGTTTATGCTGATAAGTTCTTCGACGATACGAAGCTGATTTGCGAAGCTTCTTATCGACTAACGTATTTCTTTGTTGATTTTATGTTTCATTCTTAAAAATATTACGAAAAGGAAATTAAAGGTAGGTTTTTGTTTAGGACATCTTTAAAATAATTATGGTACATATACTTACATAGTAACTATTTATTAAAATACTAAGGTACTCAAAGAAAACTTAATACTACCCAAATAAGCGACATATAGAATCTAGCTAAATGTTCAAAAACAGAAAACCCGACTGCAGGAACTTAGGTGGCTGTTTAAAGGCCTTCATTTTGATACTCTACTCGGTCTAAATGTGCGGAAAAAAAATTTTTAGGAACCTCACAATTTTTTCTTTAAAATCCGCCATTTTGATTTTTAGTGTACCCAGCGTTATCAAGACAAATCTAACGATACCTTACACTTTAAAACCCACCAAGCCGTTTGGGCTACGAAGCGTGCAAAACAATTATACATACATACTCTCGAAAAACATAACCCTCCTTCTGATGCAGTCGGGTAACAAAAACAAACTATGTTTTTTTTGTTTCATACAAAATTACAAAGTAATTATATTTTACCAAGTTAGCAAGCCTTACAATTTTACTTTTTACCGCCACGTGATCACGTGGCTTTTCACGTTTTGTTTTAGAACTTTTTTATAGTTTTCTTTCTTTCACATTTAATTACTCATTTAAAAGTATTCGTAAAGAAACGAGTTTATTTAATATAAGCAATGCTTTCAATGGCACTTTGTAAAACCCTACTAAAAATTTTGCTCCAGTTTTTGGAAGTTCTTGGCGTCATGTGAGGTATTGATCAACCCTAAGTTTTAAGCCAAATTCATAAAAAAAACATAGCAGCGAACAATGTTTATATTTTGTAACGGCCAGAAATTTAATGTAGAGCCACAAAAGACAAAATTATTGTTTATTTAATATATAAACATTCGATATTATGTTATTATTTAATATTAAATAGTATTTGTTGTTAAGCATAATTGGCCCACACAAATTTCCTCCACTGCAAGTCCTGTGTTGCCAGGATCATGATCCTGGCAACACAGGTCATGGCCTGGTCATGACCAGTGTTAATGTACAGGGACACATCAACGCTGTTGATCCTTCGAGAAATCATGCCTGCTATAGGACAAAGCAGGTGAACGCGGAGGGTTTTCGCGGAAAGCATGTAACAGATTCTCGCGGCTCCCTCCAGCGCAGAAAAGCTAGAAAACAGACTAGTTTTAGAGGTTAGAGCTGCGGCCGCATTACCATCTCATCGGCCGCACCGCATACCCCGGTGGTAGTTCCCAAACATTTACCGGGATTGCATGAGCGCATTTCCTGTCCGTAAAAAAAGGATGAACAATGGTAACCACTTACCAACCACGAAAACCCTGTGATATGATCATCCCAAATGCAGGGGGTTGTAAATTATTATTTACATTAAATTATCTTATTCTATGTATTTAGCGTTACCAATTTAACTAATATCAAACATGATTGGGGTTCACAACCAGTTTGACACTTGTTTTTCATTGATCAGTATTGTCTAATTTCACCACAATTTTATATATTATTTAAAAGAAAAGAAAATCAATAGAGTTGCATTGTTGAATGACCAAAACTGTTTGACTACGTCACCACTTCTTAAAATGTTCGGGGATACTAGTGAGGGTAGTGGGGATAGTAGTGTATAAAAGGCGATGATTTGGCTGCTGGCGGCACTTAACGGACGTTGTTCGTAGAGTCCACATCCTGAGGATGCCCCAGTGTTGGGGCGAAAGGCGCGTCGAGGTTCTCAACCCGCATTTTTACTTGCAAGTTGAGATTAATATTGCTAAAAATCTTAATCTACTAAACTTGCATCTTGCAAATTATCTATTTCATCATCTAGCTATTGTACCTAGATATACATCAAGTCTACAATTTTTAATTTTCAAAATCATTTTTCTGGTCCGGAAGCGTCCATTTACGCAAAAATCCGGCAGAATTTTTAATAATACTTATCTGCTTCTTCCACTTATGTCATTAATTATCATTTAAATCCATCGTATAGAGGAGCTATTAAAATATAATCTATTCTCAATTCAATCAGACTTCAATTTGGCATAAAGGTCTCGTTACCAGGCCATTAAATTTTATTTAAAAAAATACAGACGTCAACCAAAAACAAATTGGAATTGCGAGTATGACTATCGTGTCATGTCAAAATATTGTAGTGTGTGTAGCGTTTTATTTATTAAAAATATCTAAAATTAAAGCATATTATTAAATAATATTGGTATTCCACGGTTCTCCTCCATATCAACTGGGAGAAACAAAATAACTGGGAGAAATTTCATGCGCATTTTACATCTACGCATCCTTCGTAAAAAGGAGTACAAAGTTTTTCGCTCGCGTATTAATACATAGATAAGTAAATCAAAACATAGGTCGTAACTTGCACATTTGTGTCCCAGTTTCCATCAGAAATCACCCCAAAAACCACTATCACATAAATTCAAATCTCGGGCCAATAATGAAAAGATTTATGTCGAGTGAATAGAGATAAGAAGGCTTGTTTTCCGCAAGAGAAAATAATAGGTCGAAGTGATCCTTTATAAAGAGTTCGATTGAGGTACGGCTTAGGGTCCAACCATAAAATACGTCACACAAATTTCATGACTTTAAGACCCCTCCTTGTCGTCACATTTCCGAGCGGGAGGGGGCTCCCTAATTCGACATCAATTTTTTGCATTTTACAACTAAAAGTTGAAACCACCTCAGTTTTCGAATTTTGTGATATCACAAAACTTAGAAACCCTTGTCACACTCAGGCGACCCCCTTCTCCCCTTTAAGTGTAACGTGCTTTATGGGTGGTCCCTTATGGGGAATTCTCCAATACTGACGAAAGGCGAATTTCCTCAGTATTTTGTGAAGCCACTTTGACCTACCGTGCAAGAATTCCGATACGGTTAACGAGTATCCAAGGTATTCCGCTCCAAAAATACCTCTGATTACCTAGATTTTGGGCATAACTTGATAACGAGCTTGTGAATATTAATTACATTTGGTTTGTTCGGGAATTCTATGATGTGATAAAAAATTTGTATAAACGCTAATCTCGAGAACGACTGGTCCGATTTTTATAATCAATTGATTATTTTATTTACTAATCGACGACCTATGTGACGCAGTGGTTGAGCGTTTTGGTAGCTCACGCCGGGGGCTGCAGTTTCGAATCCCGCCGACAGAACAAAAAGTTTTTCAATGTTCTCGGGTCATGGATGTGTATTAAATATGTGTATTATATAAAAAAAATCTTAAATATGTGTATAGTATAAAAGTATTAAATATATTTCCGTTGTCTGGTAGCTGTAACACAAGTCCTTCGGGTACTTAGCACGGGGCCAGATTGACGTGGAGTTAAGCGTCCACAGATATTATTATTATTATAAATACCTAAATCAGAATCGACCCTTGCGGGAATTCTGAGTTAGGTTAAATTGTCAAGTAAATTTATTTTGATATTTGTACAGGCAAACTTAGTATATATTGGTACTGCCTATTGAGTGATTTCACAGGTCAACAAAAAAACAGTTTTTATGTGTAACATGAAAATTCTTGTCTAGTTATGTTTCGAACAAGGATAAGGATAATAGAAATGAAATCAAAATGTTCCAAATACGAATACTTTTGTAATTCCATTATTAAATATTTTAGAAAATTTCAATATTTATTGACCAAGTAAAGTTATTCCTCTTTATTGCATTAATAAAATCGAGATAACCTTAAGATTTTCTTCTATATTTTGCTTCCGGGACGTATCTTTGTAATCTCCAACAATAATCCGCCAGCATACGTGGACTCCACTTGCCTTGATATCTTTTTTCTACAGTAGAAATATCTTGGTGGAATCTTTTACCGTGTTCATCGCTAACGACACCCAGATTTTCAGGAAAGAAGTCTAAATGTGAATGTAGAAATGTATTTTCAACGACATATTACACCATAAAGCCTTATACGTAGATAAAAGTTCCTCATCAATACTTTCATAGTCATTCGATCGGTGGTTTCCGAGAAAATGTTGAGTCACTTTCATGAAAGATTCCCAAGCTAATTTTTCCAAATCGCTTAGTTTTTCTTTAAATATGTTATCTTTCATTAATTGTCTGATTTGAGGACTAATAAATACACCTTCGATGAAGAAGCTACTTGGAAGTCAGGGTCTAAAATTTCGTTTTCGATTGTTTCCGGTGTAGCGGACTTTTAGGTGGGTCTGGTATGGATAGTTCCTCACTGTGAGGGACTGGTCTTTAAGCATACGACAGGTGAGAATACTTAATTTTACTTTTTTTTTATTGTAATACCTTTTGTATTAGTTAAACAGAAATAACAATCAGATACGTGGTTCGTTGGTTCCGTTCAAATCAACGGAATTGCAAATGGCATAAATCGAAAATTTTGCCCATCCAGTGGGATTACCCACACATGTAACACAATAGATATGTGGAGCATACGCTTTGTCTTATTGTCTGATAGCGAAGCCAAAATACTATTCATATAACTTTGTTACTAAAGGTGTCAAATTTCTTCGCTGAGTTTTAAAAGTAATGTCTCCACATATATAACAAAACTTATCAGGATCATTTATACACTTTCTTGACATTGTATAAGAATCACTTAACTCAATAAACAGTAAACAAAACTACGTTCTTCAAATATTCAATACCCCGAATGTGAAAATAAAACTAAAGCACGGTTAATTTTTAATTTTATTGGTAGTAGCTGTAACACAAAAACAAGACCTGATGGAATCAAAGTAAATATAGTTTTTATATGTGAGAAGGTAGGTAATTCAAAATTAGTAAGCACCTTTCTTGTCACATTTTTTGTTGACCAGTGCTTTTATTAAGATTGCATCATATTATGAATCCTAACTCCACGCAGGCAAAGCCACGTGTAAAAACAAATAAGTCACAAGTACAATGAAGTCGAAAAGTCATTTGCGGCAAATATAAAACTTTAATGGATGAAAAGTCAAGTTTGTTGCACATCAAACATATTTATCGAGTTCTGAAACTGTAAACCGACGCCTATGCATCTTCAAACCTTAAACAATGAAAATGGACGTTAACAATATCCGACTCGAAGCTCAGACGCTAACTCAATCCCGCATACTACATATTTGTCTCTGGCGTATGTAAATTTATAACTTAAACTCAAAATGGAGGACATATTCCTCATGAACCTCGGTGTTATTGCATTTTTATTTGCATTTCATTCAGCTTCTCGTATTATTTAATATGACAAATATGAAACTGCAACCGAGGCACCATTTCGTGGGTGTAATTTAAGGTATTTTTCGTTTTGACGCGTAATTTGTGTGTGCATTTAGATTGTATGGGGTTAACTACACTTTTTCGTACTTTGCCAGTGCTGGCTTTTTACATTTAAGGAGATTTGGTGAATAAATTTTTTCGTGAGCCATTTTACCTCAAATAAAAAAGGTATTTTTAAAGCGTATTGGATATCGGATAAACGGCGGTAATGCATTTACGGCGCGAAAAACAATTTCCAATATTAAACTATATTTACTGATAATTACGTTGAAGTGCGGAGTATTTATCGGGAATATTTTATACGCAACGGTAAAGGAATGACAACTTTAATATTAATCTGGGGTTTTCAAGGATTTTAAGGTCAAAGAAAAAATTTTTGCTTAAAAATATTTTAGCAAAATAAGTGATTACCTAGTAGAGAGTCAAATTAAATTTCATTGTTCAACAGTGCAAAATAATTTGATTTAGTGACCGATCAGAGCACACGTCACATGTAAAGTAACCAACTAACATATATATGTACAAAGAAAATATTCGGCTAAAAATGCGGTAAACATGAAACATTTATGCGTGCGAGCGTACTCGCCGCATCCAAATGGGGTGGCGTGTTAGCCCAACAAATAACGTGTCGATGAAAAATAACACATCGATAACAAATCAAACCCTATTCGATATCGATAACTGTGTCGATAACATTTATCGAGCATTTAGGTTGTCGATTGTTTCGTAATACGATGACAACTGCGATGCGTTAATATGCGGTTGTCTATTGAATATGTATTTGTTATTAATATTTATTGGTTGTTTATGTTTCGGAATGGGTTCATAGGATTGATTATAATAATTATTTGTTTTGTAGAAAGTACTACTGATACTACCGAAAATACACACAAGAAACTCTGTAACAGAAAAGCGCCTTAAAATAACGTTGACGCATTAAATCGCGGAAGTACAAAAGTTATCGGTTCATTCATCGAAAACATCATGCAGAAAGTCGAAGCTTGCAATATGAAGATGGTCCACAACGAGCCAAGAAGACTAATCTGACTGTTATATTTGGGTTGACCTTTTAAAGCAATCCATAAAATGGTCAAAACTTACATCTGTCTGAGCTATGGTCTACTAGAAATTAATTCTTTTAGACAGCTATGGTACAATCAGGGAAGTTGAAACAGAGCCAGATTGCGGATCTAAGTAAGTTGGTCGAGTTATGTCAAACCCAGGGGACACCACTTACACGGAATTGACATATTATATACAAAAGCAACTGCCGTCGCCCATGGACACTCGTGACATCCGAAGAGTCGCAACTGGCAAGTGCGTTGCCGGCCTTTATGAGGGAATAGGGGATTAGGGAAGTTGGGCTAACTACCGGTAAACTCACTCACCGAACGAACCACAGCACAACGCTATTTTACGCAAGTTTTTTGTGAGGTTTGTCAACTGGCTCGGTTTCATTTTCCCCTTGATACATTCAAAACTCGTGATCTTTTCACCGCGATCTGCTAAAGCATGACATGCAAATTAAACACCACTTGAAATGTAAAACGCGTGAAACTGACTTTTATGAAAATAAATTACATTAAAGTAAATACAAGTGTAATTTAAATTAAAAGGTTTTCAGAGTGATTTTATTCTGGAATCTAATGCCGTTAATTTAGAGAATCCAGGAAACTGGAATCTAGTTTTAGTTGGGAATTTTTGAACGCTACGAGAAAGTTGTAGTGTGTTTGCAAGTTGAGTGTTAAAGTTGCGACTTGATATTTACTCAGTTAGATGTACATTTTAAGGAAACAGGTATATTTACTAGCTCATGCTAAAATAAATTTAAAGCTCCAAATATGCATATTTTAATACTTAGTAAAACACTGATGAAAGGGTGGATGTGTGTATTTTTATTTCTTAACTAGTTGGCGCCCGCAATTCGTTGCGCGAAAAAATGAGTGTTACGCGGAAACCGTACATTTTCCCAGGATAAAAAGTATCATATGTGTTGCCCAGACCTAATAGCTATTAAACAAAAAAGTGATTTATTGAAATCCATTAGTTCCAAAGATTAGCGCGTACAAACAGACAAACAGGTAAACTTTCTGTCGATTTGTGTTCTATTACTGTTCCTTAGTCCCTCAACATTGATTATTTTGTAAAAATAGTACATTTACTATTTTTATTTTTATTTCTGCACATTTGCAGATACGCCAATTTTACTGTTTTATTTTATGTATATCGATGAAAAAGCATATTAAACTTTTGATAATATTTGTCAGTTCAGTAAGTATTTGGGTTCTAGACTATCACATAGATTAATTTTCGTGTATTGCTAGAGTAATCTTTAGTAACAGCAATTTACAGTCCACTATATGAAAACTCTCTGCACGCGCCAAAATATCCTAGAACTTTTATTCGATCGGTAAATCGAGAAGAGAGAATAAAAAAAGACGCAAACAAACAATGAAATGAATGAGTTCCATTACTTATATTTTCTTTTAGGAAGACATTTAAAATATTTAAATTCCAACTTTAAATTACAAATGACATAAGTGACGCGACACCGGGAATATCATGAATCGTCGAGAATGAAATTTAAAATTTAAAAGACAAATCCTAGGAAAGTGATTTATTCAAAGGGGCCGACAAAAGAATTAATTACTTAACCAACTGAACCGAAGTTACGGTATTAAGGGTTCGCACACAGAACCGCGATACGGCACGACAGAATGTCGCAAACTTGCAAGTCGCATTCAAAGCAAGGATTAAATCGAGGAAAGACAAATCTTCTGTAGTATCGAAGAAGCCCGGAGTAATAATCCACACACACAAAATTTTGTCCAAAACAAAGTAAAAAAATAATTTTATAGCTTAAACTTGCACTTGGAAAAAACAGTTTGTTCTCGCGATATCTTTTTAAAAAATATTATAAACACTTTATGAAAACATTAATGGATCTGAATTATATTTAATCTTCTGCCTAAGTAGAGCATCACTAAAATTCCGCAGCGATTATTTTTACTCGTGTGATAACCTTATGATCTCTTACCGTTTTATAAGTCTGTTTATTCCCATTGTTTCATTTGCACAGTTCTGTAAGTGGGGAAGTCTTTTATCTAATAATTTTCCTTCCTGGATTTTCAGATCCGATATTAGAATTAATCTTTCAATATGATAATAGAATTCGATGTTATAGAGAGCAAAGGAAAATGTTTTTCAAATTTCTTTACAGCGCCATTTCATTAGCAAATCTATTTTGAACTAAATAATGAATTGCTTTGACATTTTTTCTAATAAATCTCTGGTTTTAACTTAATTTATGAAGGTATCATAATGTTTGATGTACAAAGTCATACTTGTTTATTATATAATTAAAGTAATTATATTATATCTATATGTACTAATTACAGTTAGCTGAAGAGTTTGCTTGTTTGTTTGAACGCGCTCAGGAACTACTGGACAGAGTTTAAAATTTCTTTTTGTGTTGGTTTGGCTATTAATCGAGGAAGGTATAGTAAAAATATGTTGTAGAAACGAGATAATTTATAAAATTTCAAGTGAACGTAGTCGCGGGAAATAGCTGGTTTGATAATAAAATCAGCTTTTGCCCGCAGTTCTCACTCAACTCAATCGCGTAAAAATACAAATGTTCTTTTAAGCCTTTGAGAATATGATATTTTCCAAGATAAAAAGTGGCTTATGCTACTCCATCCTTCCAACTAAATCAACGACTTTGACATAAGTATTATCTCTCAATATTATTATTATTTATTCTGTGATATAACATTGAAATTTAATCATCATTAAAATATACCTGAGTGCGATAGTCGTCAAAAATAATAAACCTATTGAAAGTACTTCGATTTACCTTTGCTTGGTACGAACACGGTGTGACAAAATAAAGCTATTGGACTTGTCAGTAATCAGTGACGTTAACGTACATTCACATTCAGTTCCCACTCCCAATAACGTAGAGATTGACGAGATTTCGACTGAATTACCGATTGAAATGATATCGACGTGAATTTCTCTATACATTTTATCGAGTTCTCCGTAGACATTTGTAATTAAAATGAAATTAAACAGAAGTCCGAGCGCTAAGTTCGGACGTAACGATGAATTTCAAAGAAACTTTTTCAAAAATAGAACTAAAAATGATTTTAGACGCCCTACTCATGTATACCGCCGACGTGTCGCCGACACGCACCCGGCACGCAAGGAGGCGTGACGCCAACATGTCGGCGACTTAGGTGTGTAGAGAGCCTAACTATGCACAAACATCACTATGTCTCGAAAACTAGGAACCGTACTTATATTGGTTTCGAATGGCGATCGAAAAATTATTTCTTTAAACAACAAAGATAAAGTAGTAGACTGACAAAAGAAATCTGTCAGTTTATCTCAACAATCTTATTAGATGCCAAGCCTAGTGATTATTTTGCACTCCATAATCAATGTCTATAAATTTTATTAGGATACGTTAGAGGCTTAACGGTTGGACTTAACTTAAGAGAAATAAAGTGTGGTACACAGTTTTACTTTACAAGGTGTAACAAAATTAAGTGATAAAACTATTTTCGATTGTAGTTTTGCTACTTTCGCAGTGAAATCTATGTGAGGACACGTAGGAACGTTACAGTATTATCACTTAATTTTGTTTGTATAATGTAATAGTATAATTGTAATGTAATAGTATATTATGTATAAATTACCTGGATCATGATGTGCAGCGGGTGAGGGTGCTGAGAAGGCGCTGGAGCATCCCGCGCGACGTGTCAGACCGCCCAGTTCAGGAACTAGACAAAAAATAATTTTTATTTATTTATTATTAATTCTTCTACCTGCGCAGAATTGAGCGGGGAGGATTTAATTTTCATTTTACTACTCTATTAATTATATGCTCGATGAGAATAACAAAAGAACGAGTGCATGAAATTATAATAACAAACATGCATTGTACCGAATATCTAGCCTCTAATTTGTCGCTTGACACTTAACAGCAGGTGGGAGAACGCTTATGCGGTCGCTTTAATGAAATCGCTTTTAGAGCCGTACGACTTACGAGTACTAACATAATGCGAACGCCATTTTTTATTGTTCCCCACCTATATTTCAAAAATAATTACGTTGGAGCTGAAGATTGCGGGTTTCGGGGCGGTGGTATTGTTTTAACGGGTACACGACATAGGGACGCCGTGAAATTACAGCCAACATAAATGTTTAGTATAATGTGATGTTTAATGTTCACATCCAAGACAGGAGACCTCGTGTTTTTTATGACATTTAGATTCGGATAACACTTAAATTCGCAAGTGCGCTGCCGGCCTTTATGAGAGAATAGGGAATGGGAAATTCCCTAATACATCTAGTATTAGGGAAGTTGGCCCACCGGTAAACTCACTCACTAAACGACACACAGAACGCCGTTTCATGCGAATTTCCTGTGAGGCCGTGGTATCACTCCGGTCGAGCCGGCCCATCCGTGCCGAAGCATGGCTCTCCTGCGGCAATGAGCATTCGTATTATGTACTTGAGATCGGAAAATGTCTCATTGGTACACGCCTCCACCGGGGTTTGAACCTACACCCTCTCGAGTGC
>JAOTAV010000551.1:0-10452 GCA_026546445.1 Cyclargus thomasi | reverse complement strand
TAATATCTCATGGGGATTACTTTGAAGGGGACAAAATAAATATTCATGAATAAATAAATAATTTTTGAAAAAACACAGAATTCGCGATACTTTTTGAACACACTACGTATATATGTCACTTTATGTGACTAATGCTTATGTTAATTATATTGTTAATTTTTTTTATCATCATGGAAAAACAAAGTAGTATGTTTAATGGGGGAAATTGAAAAGGAGCCAGTTGACGAACGGCTGAGTAAGAATATGTCAATTCCATGTAAGTCGGGATCTGTCGGCTGAGTTTGACATAACCGTACCAAATTATTATGATTGTACATTCATAACACAATAACGTTTGACATCTTGTTTTTCAGGGAAGGCCAGCAATCCGCTGAAGAATGGCACCGGCTATACGGCAAATGTTCAGGCAACGAAATATACCATATCGTTTTAGGAGACAGTCGATTCTTCGGCGAATACGAAGGAAAAAGTTTCACCTATGCCAGTTTCCATTCGCATCGAAAGTATGTTGAGATAGTAATTATTTTTACCAGATTAGAAGTATTAAAATCATATTTAAAGTCTGACATCGATTTAACAGTACCAACACACGCATAATATAACTTCTCGAGCTTAGTATCTGATACCATTGAATGAATTTTCAGATACGGTGTTGCTTTAGTGGGCGTCAGACCCGCTGAACTACCGGAGTTCTACGAAGACACAATACTCCTGAACCCTGGACCCAGACACATAATGAAAAGCAGCGACACTTGCTACTATATGAGCATCACGAAGGAGGAAAACTCCGCGTTCGTTGTTTCAGATCGGCAAGACAAAACCATATCCAAAGACCAAACAGCATGTAGCCTACTATCGGGTGAGAAGAAACAAGACGCGGAGGATGGAACCAGACAGCAGAAAAAACCAGACGGTAGTAATGTGGCTAACTACGACCTCCCTCAAGTGATACTGCAGGCCCCATCGAGTACCACCCCCAACGCATCGCCCTCACACAATCAAGCTAATACAGTATCATCCGCTAATTTATCTGTCGTTGGCTGTGAGTGTCACAGTTAGATACCCTCACGTGGACCGGATACGATCAACCTTCACGGATCGTTCATTCGGTCTACTTATTTCTGTAGTCGCTTAGCTGCTCAATGTCCCCAAAACTCACTTTCGTCATTGCAATGTAGCGAGGGAATTGGCCAAAAGGACAGAGAGCAGCTCTTCTTAGTGGAGTTCGTAAGTCCGACCACAGCGAACCGTGGCCCGGGATGTTCGACTTTGGTCTGAATTCAATATAATATTATAGACCAACTTTATTAATTTGGTAAATTGCTAGAAGAGGCTTTGAGAAGTCTGCATGCGCAATATAAACTTTTAATAGTTCGTTCGCTAACTTTTTATTATGTAATGGTGACCTCACAAATTTTATTTATTTGGCAAAATTAAAAACTCATATAATGAGATCATTTATCATTTTTTTTATTTAAAATAAAATTTAAGCCATAATGATTGTGCCTTAGTCGCCACGGCATGAATAACATTCATTAAATCAATCATTAAAACCACAGCGCTAAATATACTTCAATAACATCATTGGCATTCATTACCATTAATTCTTAAATTCAATAAAACTGATAAGAAAGTGTATTTAAAATCCGATAACTTTAATCGAAAGATAAAAGATAAAAAATTTAGGAAATCCAGATTTTGCGGAAACTTTAGCACTTTTGAAACCGTTATTTTCCCGTTTTGGAACCGTTTGGAACCCCATTCATTTCTCAGACCCCATATCAAAAATCTCGTCACGAATCTGAAAAGAGAGTTATGTATTTAGGAAATATAGAACTGTAATATTACGCTGACAGTAATTTTGAAGTTTGCGTTAGCTTAATATTACAAAACCTTCTCCAAACTTTTGACGAATTCGACCTCGACTGCTTTAGCTGACGAATGTTGAACGGGGTGTAATTTAAAGCAGAAGTAAAGAATTCGTGAAAAGGTCCTATCGTAGTGTTATTAGCTTGAGTAGCTTGGTATCGACGATTGATTTGATTTGCAGACTCATCAGCATCGGATTCGCGAACTTGCCTCAGAGAATCACCCGCGACCGACAGCGCTACCGACAGTCATTTGCTTTTACCACGTCCCGACTCCAATTTCTTGAGTCCCGACTCGCTGAGTGTGCGACGTGGTGAGAGAATTTTCTTCATACATTACATCAAGAGTTTATCATCAACATCTACGGATATATATATCAAAAGTGACGATGTTTTTGAAGACTTTAAATGAAGTCCGCAAAAGCAGTATAAGACAAGTCTGTTAAATTTAAAAATTGTTAGTTGTTTCCTGAGTATTAGGAAATTAGAAATAAAAAATTTACCATTTCTCATAAATGCATATCTTCTGTTTATGTTCGATTTTTGCGTAACAATTAAGGTTTTGTTGTGCGCTGTATTTGTTAATCTTGTAATGATTTTTCACTCTTCTTACTACTTGGTATTGTTTAACTTTCATCTATAATTATTTTACTCTTGTCTCGTGTACCACTTTCATAGTATCATCTAATTATTTATTACCTTCATACATCGTTTTGAAAACTAAACCTGCAGGTGGTAAAAATCAAATGGATTCCCAACTTCGCAAAAAATATTTCAATTTAAAGTATTACGTTGTAGAAAAAATTTGGAAAAACTTTATCTAAAGCTAAAATAATGATATTTCCAGGAAGTCGACGCCCATCTATACTGCCTGTACCGGACATGGTGACCAGTAGCCTGAACATAGCCTCAGATAACCAAGAGGAGGATGGCGAGGCAGACGAGAGCGAGGACGAGCTGGACGATGACGTACCCTGGAGGTCTCCATCTGAGAAGATAGCGTAAGCGCCAGTTACACCCTGCGCCCGCGACCATGCACGCACGCTCTTTACTTTTATCACTTTTTTATACTTTACATACTTCAATTTGTCTTTATCGATGCCATATTTTCGTTGTGACATGGATTAATCATTTCACAACGAGAACGGTTTTTTGAGTGTATTAGCAAAATTGAACACTACACATTTTAATTTTCCTTTTCATCATCCATACAATGATTTTGCTAATATATTCGTTTGGCTGCGATAGGCTCGGTGAGACGGGGGTCTATTGTCGGCCACGCAACTTTTTTATTATTTTAGCCTGTATTATATTGTGTAGACAGCAGTGTGGATTGCGGCCGCTGCATGCACTCTGCACAATTTTCGCCATTCTAATCTCTTGTAAGTTACGTTTTGCTGATAAACTAGAACTTAGCTGACACAATCCGCCTAGTTGACTAGGACATAAACATCTAAATGCTAAATCAGCTCATAATAACCAAATATGAATAATACTGAAAAAAATATTTGGAAACATTCCATCATTCACTGTAAAATTGACTAGCACATTTGCTTCGAAATCATAATAACGCATGCGCTAATTAAATCATAATCATAATTAAAGAAAAACAGTATGATTGGATATAAATAAAATAACCATAAATTATAGTTACACAGAGTTTCATACATAAACTATCACTAAAATACTATATTCATAAATGACCTTGAATTCCTAGTTGAGTTAGAGCATGTCACCCCATACGCACAGATCTGATAGGTAAATGTGCATTGTGATGTAACCCCTACCACTTTAACGTAACGGCAGTGACGACGCGACCACAAGTTCCTTTTCGTCAATGGATAGCGACGCCCGGTCTGTCTGGCGCAACGATTTCCATAGGTGAGTGTGTGTGTCCTACTTATTATACACACGGTTTAGCATGCCCATCGTGGTAAAGGCGCAATTGACCAAAGAAACCGATTCATGTGCTGATGGGGAACCTACGTTATTTGGTCGCGTTATGTCAAATCCAGCTTTCTTATTGACATAACCCGATAAAATTACCTAGGTTCACAATCTGACGGTGGTACATATCTGAGATGGTAGAAAGTAAATCTATTATGAAGTCCGTTTTTGCCCGCGTTTCTTTTGCATTTCTACTAGGTGGTCATGCTAAGCCTTTATGAGCAATACATTGCGGTCTTTGAAACGTGTAACTTGTAAGACACGATCTAAAGCGCTAAATGTATCAGCTCCAATAAGACTCGAGATGGTGTTCATCTAAAAGTGTGTAAAATCGATCGCACTCTCAAGTCTTTCTACATGAAACACGTTTTAAATGAAATGATCAATACTCTTTTCATTTGGAACACTTAATGTCGGTTTAATTTATCTTTAGGTAAAAATTAAAAGTATAAAAATCTAAACCGAGATGAGTAATTTTATGTTCTCTTTATTAAGCATGAATTTTGCTAATGAATGTTAGTTAGTAAGCGCACTCGATGTACCTACACATTAGAGATGTTCGCATTGAATGTTCCCCCGAACTCCGAATTAGATTTTCCCTTTGCATTGTAAGTTCTCAATAGTTCAGTCTTTTTCTCGATATTAAGCTTTGCTTTAAGCCATTTGTGTTGTCAAAGCTACGTCTTACATGGATTATACATTGAGTATTTTTCAGGATTGTCAAGGGGTTCCCCCCTGTCTCACCCTTTATTGGAGTGAGTCCGACATTATGCTATCTGCTTAAAGAGAAGAAACCATTATGTTGCTTGCAACTAGCGCAGGTCTGTGAGCACTGCGCTTATAGAAACGCAAAAGAGTACCAATGGCAGAACAAAACTATCATTCTAGCAGCAGATTACGCCTCAAATGGCATTTACAATTTCATAATACCGCTGCGAGCTCACTTCAGGTGCAAAACGTCTTTGAATCCAATAATTCTGCTGCTAGAAAGACGACCAGACATTGCCTTCTTGGATTCAATATCATATTTCCCATTGGTGTACTGGATGATGGGGAGCATTGACAGGTAAGATCCTCTGTCGTTTGCATTTTCTAAGAAGTTTTCATGTTTGACGTGAACAATTTAAAAGATGCCGAACAAAGTTTTAACGAGCTATTGCAAATTGTGATTTCGAAATGTTATGTAAACTTACACCTTGTGCTTCCAGTTTGGACGACCTCCTGAGAGCTGGTATAACGCTAGCTGAAAATGTAGTTGTTGTGAACAAAGAGCTATCAAACTCGGCCGAGGAAGACAGTCTGTCTGACTGTAATACTATTGTCGCCGTACAGACTATGTTCAAGTAAAATATGTATTATATTTTCCTAGATATTAAATGCGACAGTGCATGCACAGCTATGCGAATTTAGTCTTAAGCTTGCGATATTATCTGTAGCTGTGCGTTGTTTTAATTTTGGTGTACAAATTTTGAGGGCGGTTGAATGTTTCAGGTTTTTCCCATCAATCAAATCTATAACGGAACTGTCTCAGTCATCAAACATGAGGTTTATGCAGTTCCGTGCTCACGATAAATATGCATTACACTTATCTAAAATGGAAAAGGTGAGTAAGCTGCACATAGATCGAAAGTGCTAAGAAAGTCACATTTGGCAACTGGGGATTTATATCAGAACCTGAAAGTCTCACATGTTTCGAATCGGATTCAAAAACTTCACGTGATGATTAATGGGTAATTAAAGATCGGCTCCCTGAGAATTTATCAATAACCACGCAGTAAGTTTTTTAATCCAAGTCGATTTCATATTGTAAATCACCCCGCAATATTTACTTGGGCTTCTGGGTGCATAGAAGCTACACCCATCTGTATAAATATGTTTTCGTTTTCAGAGGGAGAAAGAGCGTGGATCACATATCTCGTACATGTTTAGGCTGCCGTTCGCAGCTGGCTCTGTATTCTCCGCCTCGATGCTCGACACATTGCTCTACCAGGCCTTCGTCAAGGACTATGTTATAACATTTGTAAGGCTATTGCTAGGCGTAGACCAGGCACCAGGTTCAGGCTTCTTGACCTCTGTAAGTTGGAACGCATCTTTGTCAGCGAATTCTCATCTCACCCACCATCATTTCATACCATACGCTATGCGAAAAGCATTGCGAATTTGCGAATTTCATTCCATTCATCCTTTTGTGAGTTTCAAATAACGTGTGTTGATCGTAACAGATGAAAATAACGAAGGAGGATATGTGGATTCGCACGTACGGTCGGCTGTACCAGAAGCTTTGTTCGACGACGTGCGAAATCCCAATCGGCATATATCGCATCCAGGATACGAGCCTGGTCGATCCGTCGCACCACGTGAGTATGCCAGCACCGACTCCGACCAGTCGGTTTTGGTCGCGTCTCACGGGATTGCGAACATCGCGCGCCTCGGTGAGTAGGACTCCATACTAACCACCCCTCAAATACAGTCCTTCGCTCTATTTCTTTTTCGTTTTATCTATCCATCTCTATCGTCTTTGGACTGTATTTCGGGTTTTTATTATATCATTTTTATTCGCGTTATACGCAACCACATTTTGCGCTAAACATGCATTCAGACAGCACTTGTGACGTGTCTGTATTAGTTCTCTGCATTTGTCTTGTACAACTCAATCTCACGTATATTTATTTTTATTGAGGACACGAGCTTCATTTTTATAATAGCGTACCGCTGTAGACAGACAGATTTATGCTTTTGCGTTAATATTTATTGTCCCGTCGTGGAACCGATCGGTAGATAGGCGAGTAGGGGAGGCTCGACCCGCGTCGAGGTAACCAATCCGATGATCGCAGTCCCGGCACGGTACTACGTAGTGAGTGTGATGCATGTCCTAGTGACGGAACAGAGATTACGGATGTACATAACCATTACATACGAGAGCATGGCCGGTGGGAGTCCAGTTCCCGCATGACCGTTAGATCCTTTCCTCTCCTACCGCTTGCTTGCTAGTGCTGATATGAGGGGGGAGGGTACTAGTGTGGTAGTGGCAGAAAAGTGACAGGGCAGTTGCAGCAGGGCGAAGCGAGCGGGGAGGCGGGGGAGCGGAGCGGGACGACTACGGGGTGTCTGACCGGCTGCACCAGGGAGCGCACGCCCGCGGTAAGACCCCACCCCTACTGCCCTCGTCGGCGATTAACACAACCGTCATTCCCTCAGTGTTAAAAATATTGAGCTTCAGCTAATGACATCTGCAGGC
The DNA here is from genome assembly GCA_026546445.1 of Cyclargus thomasi. Classification (NCBI taxonomy): domain Eukaryota; kingdom Metazoa; phylum Arthropoda; class Insecta; order Lepidoptera; family Lycaenidae; genus Cyclargus; species Cyclargus thomasi. The sequence continues at coordinate 3,399 of JAOTAV010000551.1, read as the reverse complement.
TGTAGCAACCACGACAAAGAACAAAAAAGGTCCAAATTAATAACCCTGCATGACTCCATTTTTCAACATAGATGGTACAATCAGATTACCACTGATGAATTGGGCCTTTGCAATGTAAACTATAACATTAATTTAATAAAGAACCTAGATAACTAAGTGCCAATTATGCCCAAAAATTTGTATCGGGAGAAAAAACTTCTAGAATCTCCAAGAAGCAAAGATAGTCCCATCCTTCGTCTCAATTCCCGTGTTACTCGCCGACGAATATTATCCAAATAATCGGTATTAAGAAACAAATACATTTATTTACTGACTCTCCTCAGAAAAGCGAGAATAACCTAACAATCTCTTTTAAAAACTCTGCAGTTACAAGAAATAGGTATCAAATGTTCACTATTTTTCGCTATTCCTTAGAACTCGATATGAAGAAAAGGTATTTAAAAACTGGTAAATGTAAAATATAATACAATATTACGCAAAAGGTAATATAGAGCTTTAGTTATGCCTAGTTAAGTAGAATTGTGTGCGCAAATGCACTTAGTACAATAGAAAAAGTAGCTTTTACTTAAACTTGTAGAGAGAGACATGTGGCTTATATTATTTGCAGGTCTAAGAGCGTTTTCACATCACGCGACACCGATATCGGTCAGAGCTTGTCGGCGCTGACTACGATATTGACCATTTAAAATGAACTTAACAACAATTTGTATGACCCCAAATAAAAAATTTGAAACCATTAGAGCTGTATTTCGTTGCTATTGAAATGTTTGTAGAGACAAAATACTTAAAAGGCGAATTGTGCCAAAAACATGCTTTAAACGCTTAAAATTCTTCTATTTGAGATAGGTGCATTTTTCTATCCAATAAGATGCCTATATTACCGTTTGCACTCTGATAATGCTAAATTTGGTAGACATATGAAACGACATCATATGACACTATCTAACTAATGAACACAACATATTATCTGATATACATAACTTGATGTCTTATCGTGTGATCCGAAAACGCTCTCAGGTGGCTTTTATTATGGACTCTCCATTTAAATTTTTTTTATTTCATTATTTTTAGTTACAAAATTTGATTGGCATTATTATTTGGTTTAAAAATCAGACGATAATTATAATTATTTTTCTACAAAATTTCAAACATTTAAAATACGTCTACTGGCGACCCGTCTGTTGGCGTTAATTGGCTCTTTTTAAAAATGTATTGTTTTTTTTATATACGTATCTACCGTTGGAACACAGCATCCACATTGAATTACATTTAACACATAGAGATTTAAAAAAGATATAGTAAAAGTCACATGTCTCGTTCGAAAACACAGAGTCATAATAGATTCATGGGCATGCCACGTGATCATAAAGGATTATAATCACTTTGAAACACCTTTTCACTATAGCTTGAGAAATAAGCTGAAAAGCATCTGCTATATGAGTTCTTTTCAACAGTACTCGACGAGTTCTGCAGACGAAGCGAGAGATAACCATAGACAACAGATTGAAAGGGCTGAAATAGCTAACCTGGTCAGGTCTAGAATGGAATCGTTAAATCTGACGGGCGTCGACTATGATGATGTGAGCGAGAAACGAAATAGTCTGTCCTATGTCATTATTAACCCGAGCTGCGACTTGAATCTACAAGAAGGTGACATTATGTAAGTATTTAGTGATTTCTAGGTAAAAATAATCATAATCAAGGTGTAACTTAGTTTTGTTACAGCCTGTAGAATAACCATCGAACTAATCCGCCTTTCATTTTAAGCGCCAGCCAGCCAGCAACTCGTGTTTTCTTTCGTTTTCACACTATCCGGTCCGATATCAGAGCGCCAAGTGCGAGATCTTTTTCACTTTCGACCGTGAACGCGTTTCGCGTTTATTACGATTTTATATGAGATTTGTACAATCAGAGAATTTGAAACAGATAAGATCTAATTATTTTTATTAAATTCGGTTTAGGGAGTAAATTCGAACATATAATAATAATTATATGTTCGAATTTACTCCCTAAACCAGAACATTTCATAAAGAATATAAGATTTTATTTTTAAAAAATTACTTTACGTTGACAAATACATTTAAATGTTTCAGATATCTGGTGCGACCGTCGCCATTCTCAGCACAAAAGACATTCGAGCGACACAACAGCCGGCGCAAGTCCAACATCAGCTTCGTATCGGGGGCGCTGATACAGGCGGCGTGCGGCAGCCGGCGAGGCTCCGCACTGGGGGGGCTCACAAGCCTCACTCCCCGGCCCCCACCGCTCACCAATACCAAGGCCAACTCCCTATCCCTGCCCGACAGCCCCACCGTCACCGACTTCCGCGGCAGATCCAACTCCCTGCGAGTCGTCGACGACATCCTCCTCCACCGCTCCAATTCCCTGCGGCAGGGGCTCGGAGCCGTACCCAACGCTCGGCGACGCAAGAGCAGCTTGGAGGAGATAGGCATATCCCACTTCAACAGCCTGCTGCTCCACCAGCAGCAGCAGCAGCAGCAGAACGCGAACGCCATCAAGATCGCCCTGAACTCGAGCATCGGGTTGGAGGTGACGCCTCCCGACGAGGGCCCCTCGGACCGTCTGGGGGCTCCGCTAACCGGGTACCAGGACGTGGCGGGCGCTCTGCCCTCTACTAGCAGCGCGACGAACCTGCAGGCCTCCCCGGACCCCTCGCACCTCCAGGGGACCATCGTATGATACCACCTCATGTGGGGACGCCGCCACAGTTCCGTGGTTCGGAACAGGTTCAACTGAGCGCCTCGAGCTCGCGTCTCTACCGCACCTCTTGCTTTCGTTTTGTGTATCTCGGAACCTTCTGACTTAGTGGAGTGGGACACTGTTGTGTACGAGCTGTGTATTATGCGGGATCAATTAGCTATACGTAGACGGATTAAACTTGATTTAAGGCTGTACATAGAGGCTTCGTTTATTCCTATCTAGCCTATAAGACTATATCTCTGAATGACTATATTAATGTTATTTATATTTACATATTATATTTACTATTGTTCACGTATACCTGTACATGTCTCATTAGGTATTGTATATTTAACTATGACGGGTAAGGATCGGGGGATTTCATTCATGGGATAGATTTTAGTTTACAATAGATATCGGGTAACTAATATAAAGGGACATACGAATTTGAATTTAATTCACAGTTATCATTAGATTTGTTGTTGTCTAACGCATTGTATCTGATTCAGTGGTAAATAAATATTCTGCAATCACAGCAGTGTGTTGTTATTACGAGTCCGAAATAAATTCACGATGAGGTTTCATTTATCCCTGACGCTTAAAATATTTCAAACTAGCTGATCCGGCGAACTTTGTTCCGCCTTAATGGCAATTAATAAGCAGATTGTGTTTTTTTTATTGGAAAATCGAACGCTGTCG
>JAOTAV010000550.1:0-10453 GCA_026546445.1 Cyclargus thomasi | reverse complement strand
CCATTATCACACATTAAAAACCGAAATAACACAAATTTAACAAAAAATACAAAACTCACAACGTCACTCTCTGAAACCCCCGACAAAACTCCCTAGTCTTGTCATTTACATACATTTTGTTTAGCGATTCTACAAAGAAGCGAAACGTTTAGATCTTGGGTTTTATGTTTGCGTCGTACTTATTCTTTCTTTGAAAATTTGTGATGTATGCCTGGTTAGTGACTTGTTTCATAACTGTCATGCGTGTTTAACTACTGAATGGATTTCACAGGTAAACTATTATATAATACTTTTTATTTTAATTTCAGGCTCCCGTGGGTTTAGTAATTTCCACGCGGGCAAAGCCTCGGTAAATGCATGATCTTCCACAAAGTACGTCACACAAATTTCACATTTTTAAGACCCCCCCTATTGTGATATTCCAAATTTGCAATTCAAATGACCCCAATATTTCCAATTTTGACATTAAACTTATAAAATTTGAAACATGATGTTTAAAAACTAAGGACCCCCTACTCCCCGTCACACCATGTCATACTTCGTCTACCCCCTCCCCCCTCCTTCACGTATGACGTACTTTATGGATAATCACTTAGAAAAGAACATCTTATCGTGTTCGTCAAGGAACACAACTAAAGTTTTTTTAACGACTAGCGCTCCGGTATCAATTCACAAAAGTAACCTTTACCGAAGTATATGGCCTATAAAATAAGCATATTAACCCGAACCTTATCTGTCTGTAGCTTATCGAAATCCTCAGCGATACGACGAAACTCGTAAAAACGGCATGAAATCCATCGCAAGGAACACATACAGTAGCTCTACCATGAGTTTGGAGTAATAGTATTTGTCGACGAGATTTTTAGTATGGGAAGTGTCTTTGAAGACTTAAGTGTCTCAAGTGACCGCTAGAGGCGCTTCAAAATTCGCCATACTAAAAGTTTAAGGAATCGCTATCGAGTGTCGACAAATACTATTGCTTCAAACTCGTGAGTTTACCGTGGTAAAGTCACAGGTCATAAAGCGGCGGTAGACGCGAATACTGTATCCCTACTAATGTTATAAATGATAAAGTGTGCTTGTTTGTTTCATTGTCTTCCTTCATGTCATAATGAAGTTACCACTCAATTTGATTACTGGCATAGACATAGTTTTTTTTAATGATATTTTAGGGGACAAACGAGCAGTTACTCGATGGAAAGCAACTACCGTCGCCCATGGACACTAGCAACATCCTAAGAGGCGCAATTGCGTTGCTGGCCATTTATGAGGGAATAGGGAATAGGGATAGGAGATTAGGGAAGTTGGGCCACCGGTAAACTCATTCACTGAACGAAACACAGCACAACACCGTTTCACATCAGTTTTCTGTGAGGCCGTGGTATCACTCCGGTCGAGCCGGCCCATTCGTGCCGAAGGATAGCTCTCCCACGGCAATGTTGAAGGGATGAAGAGTATAGCGTACTTTTGGTCTTTATAAACGCCATGTTACTAACATATTTGTATTTTTACGTGATTTTAATAAACCTCTGGCATAAGTTATGAAATAAGAATTAGTATGATAATAAAATGACAAAATTAAAAATACAATCATGTGAAGATAATAATAAAGAAAAAAATTCAAATTTTAAATCTCAACAAGTTTAAACACGATGTGCCGTTGCAATAATGTTTTAGAATATTACAGGATGCACCAAATGTATCTCTTACTAGCGGGAACTCAATTAATCAATCAATCAAAATCCTTTATATAACACTAGCAACTACGTCCGCGTCAAACTTTATAAATTTCCCCGTTTTTACATTATTATTTGACTCCTGCTCGGCTCCTATTGGTCGTGATGTTATATAGACTATAGCCTTTCTCGATAAATGAACTAACCAATATAGAAAGAATTTTTCAATTCCGGGCAGTTTCTTCAGATTCCTGAAATTAATGCGTTCAAACAAACAAACAAACAAACTAGAGATCAATTTGAAGGTAGTTGCGTCGAAAGCGAAAAATTATTTATGATTTTTAGAAATTTCTTCAGTCATATATTTCTTCCCTCATATGATAATAACGTAACAGTTTAAAATATTGATACTGCGGGTAGTTTTAAAAATTTAAGAAGCGGTCCAAGTGCAAAACGTACATTTAATAATTTTTTTTCTTCTTTCCGGTTCGGTAAATTTAATGATGATCATTGTATCGGCGGCTTTTTGACGTTTTCTAATCCCACCCCCTCTCCCCGGTGCCCCCCACCCTCCTCTGCCAGCCAACTCAAGTTGCTAATTGAAAATTCCTGCCCTTTAACAGTCGTCCCACTCGAACCTCGTGTCGACCCCACGCGCCCCGACACGCAACGTGTTGAGACATATTGACCGATATGTCGGTTCCTTATGTACAATATTATATGAAACTTATCAGCATTCACCAGCGTGGTAATGAAGTATCCAACGGGAGCATTAAATTGGATCAAAAAAAAAATTCTGTCAGCAAATGTTCTGTGTATACGGAACCCTGCGAACTTGAGTCCACTCACATTTGGCAAAATTTCTAGATATATCACTTGTGTAATTTTCTGATAATGAAGCAATTTGACGGAGAAAGATTTTTAGAATTGGCTTTTTTACTAATCAGACTTTGTGAGTTTATTTGTAACAAAAATACAAATCTTTCCTCTTTTTGGCTGATTTTAAGATTGCTTAAAATGTGCATCAGAAATGAAGCCGCCAAGTTATAATTAACGCTGCCGAATTTTTGCGTCAATAGTCGCTTTAGGATCGGAAAAATGATTTGAAATTAAAATAATGCGGGTTTAATGTGTAGCTAGATCGACACGTTAGATAATGAAAACACTAAACTACAAGATTTATCAAAAGATTTTAAATGTTAGTCATTTTTATAAAATGTTAGTTATTCGTTTCTTCCACTTACGTCTTCATTTGTTGTTAGCGCTAACCGCAACCTCTATAGGTTACGGCTAAATGTTATTGAGAGCCGAAACAAACTTGTGTCTGAAATAGAGAACCCGTTGAAAAAAGTTTCTGAGTGGGGTAGACTTAACTTAGTCCAATTCAACCCCTCTAAGATTCAAGTTTGGGCGTTAACCGCAAAAAAGACTATTTTTGAAAGCACTCCTCTAACAGTCTCCCTCAGCATTGAAATACTTGGCGTTAAGATTTCGAGTAAAGTCCAGTCCCGCGTCATCTGGAGGGTAAGGCTAAGTTAGCCTCGAAGAAGCTTGGTATTTTAAATAGAGCGTGACAATATTTTAGTCCGATCCAACGCCTACAGATTTACAAGGCACAGGTTCGGCCCCATATGAAATACTGTTCTCATCTGTGGGCAGTGGCATCTAAATACCAATTGCTCCCTCTAGATCGTTTCCAGCGAAGCGCCATTCGGATTGTCGATCTGGACCTCCTGGAGTTGCGCCGAGATGTAGCTTCACTCTGCATCCTTTATAGACTTTATCACGGGGAGTGCTCAGAGAAATTGTTTGGAATCATTCCATCTGCAACTTTTCGCAATCGACCTACGTGGAAGGTTTACCACGGTATATCGTCTTGATGAATGGCAGTATTCCACAGTACGATTTTCGCGTAACTTTCTGCCTCGTACACTATAGCTCTGGAATGAACTATCACCAGCAGTATTTTCGAACCGCTACGACCTACAAACCTTCAAGAAGAGAGCGTATTCCCTCTTAAACCGGCAACGCACATCCAACCCTGATGTTGCGAGTGTCTATGGGCAGTTGCTTTCTATCAGGTAACCCGTTTGCTCGTTTGTCCCCTTATTTTTATATAACCTAAATAAAAAAAATAAACATGTCAACATACACATTTATTTCAATGTCACGTTTTGGAATCTAAATTTAACAAAGTGCTAGAGGCGTCGTTGTTAAAATGACGTAAAAGTCAGATAAAACAGAATCCAGGAATGGCCCACGTTCACTGACCTTCATAATAGGAGTGACGGTACACTTTGAAATGACATCTCTTTACTGAGACGATTTGAAGCGCACCGCTCGCCATGTCGGGAAAAGAACACACTTCAATGTACAATTATTATCTAGATCGCGGCTGTCAGTCGCGTCCGTAAGTCGCGTCCGATATCCGCTTATGGCTGAAAACAAAGTGATCAGACGGGGCTGACAGCCCGTACAAAAACGTCCGCGACTGACGTCAGACACGGCAGACAGCCCATACAAAACGTCCGCGACTTACGCCTTACAGTTTGCACACTTCAATGTACACAATACTACAATTATTATCTAGATCGTGGCCGTCAGTCGCGTCCGATCAATATGTTTTCCGCTTGATTCTCATAAAAAAAGTTTGCATTGGTAAGAAATCCGCAGGCCGCTCGCCTCGCGGCCACAAGCTATGTCGTCAGAAGCGGTTGGCACACAGGCGTATACTTCCGCGCTAAACGCTCGACTCACTAGAACATCCATCCCGGGTTATTGCTTTTTAAATGGCGGCCATATTTTAGTTAATAACGTCACAAATGCAGTTAGCGCGAAATTGGAGTTAGTGGAGGCTGTTAGTTACATTTTACTGCCGTGTTTACTTGGGATATTGAATGTTGAATTTGACCGCGTTCGTAATTCGCTGTAATACGATATATAAAAGAAAATGTAATTTCAGAATATGTAATTGTAGTGGCGTAACTATAAGGTGGCAAGCCGGCAAAATGCCACGGGCCCCCAGTTAGAAGGGGCCCCCGATCAGCCCCCCTAGACAAGTGGCAAGCGATTGTTTTTTACAATGATCGCTTGACGTGTTTTTGTATTGGATTGACATAGTGCAACGAAAACGAATATGCCACGTGCCTCGAACGGTATAGTTACGCCACTGTGTAATTGATTGTACTGTTGTTCATGGGGGAAATTCATTTCCATCATATTCACTTCGACTTTACAAATTTTTAGCAAATACACGACAATATCATCATTAGGTGTCTTTGTGTGAGTTACAAATGGGGCGTGAAATGCTATCTATTATCTAAGTTATAAGTTATATTTTAACGTTAAAATAAAAAATAGAAAAATATGCGAATTTACAAAAAATCTGTGTATAATATTAAGTTCGGGTTTAATATATGAACAAAATAATTATTTCCAATTTTAGCCCATTCCTAAAAAAAATCATATTCTAAGATAATCACTATTTTGTTATAATTAAATCGATTTCATTAACTGCATAAAAATTCTTGACAAAATTGTTCCCCCAAATTTCATAAATACTTTCAAGTCGTATAAATTGACAACTATTAAATAATAATATTAGAAATAATGATGGTGATTAATCGAGGCCCTTTAGATGACCAATTAACCAAATTATGAACGAAATCCAGAACCTGACATTTTTTTCGCTGGCCGTTTGATGTGAAATGCCCCAAATCCGAAATCAGAAGAAAAAGATGTTTAATATCTTAATAAATATAACACTCCTCATCAAGCTTCTCCCAAACGCCGAGACTGATTTTGAAGAAGTTTTGTGTATGTATTCTGGGGAATTTGAGAATGGTTAAGCTTCACAAAGCAAGACCGGCAGAATCACGTATGTCGGGTCCGCTAGTATTATTGTATGATCAATCAGTACTTTGTTCAGTCAATAATTTGAAAAAAAATACTAGAACTTGAAAGTGAACATGTTTTAATTGATCCTAGATATGCAAACCCGACCCACATAGTGATAGTACCAAAAAACAGCCATTTTGCGTATTTTTATTTTTTCCTAAAATATTAAATTTTGTATATTTCTTATCATTTTCAACATATTTTGACTTAAAAATAACATATTTTGTTCTCAGAAAAGTGTCAGTTTGGTGTGATCAGAGTTGCTGGAAGGTTCATTTATGAATGTATCATTAATTCAATTTCGACACAAGTGTGGTTAGTTTTGCGTGACTAGATCCTAAATAATGTTCCTGTCGAAATGTATAACAAACACTTCAAATCTGAGGCACGTATCGTATAGACACTGTCAGCGCGGATAAGTGAGAGCTATTTCCGCCACGCCCTGTATATGTACACAGCACAGGTGGCAGACCCCTTACCGTATACACTTTGCACCTTACCATCAAAGCAATACGGTCGAGAATCGATAAAATGTATTTCCCTTGCCGTACGCCGTACAGGGTGATACTTATACCCGACTCGACAGCTCGATATAACGACGTGCTTATTTCGGGAGTAACATTTTCAATAATATTTTTATAGAATATCCGGCGAGTTTCCCGATGCTAAGAATATTATCGCTTTATCCGTGTATGTACTGTCTTATATTTAGATAAAAACTAGCTGACCCGGCAAACGTTGTTTTGCCATATAAATAATTTTTACTAACATTAAGGGGGATGAAAAATAGATGTTAGCCGATTCTCAGACCTACTGAATATGCATGCAAAATTTGGTTAAAATCGGTAGAGCCGTTTCGGAGGAGTACGAAGACAAACATTATGACATGACACATATATATATATATAGATATATTAAAATATAGAATAGAATATTACTTACCTAAAGCTTGCTGTGGTTCAAACCTTCACTCTCATCTTATAGCTTTCATCTCGTTTTGTCGCTAATCTCAAAATATGTGACACAAATTTTAATCAAATTATATGCACGCAGTCGCAGGCCGCAGCACGGATGTTGTGCCGCGTTAAGTAATGTTTGAACACGAGAGACTTGACATGATACGGCGACCTTGTGTCGCCCGCCTTATATGCTAATACGCGAGCGAAAAACTTTGGATCCCTTTTAACGAATGTCGCGCACATGTGAAATTTCTCCCAATTGTAGTTGATATGGAGGAGGTGCGTGAAATACTAATATTATTTTAAAATATGGATCATATTACAAGTTTCACACTATCAGATGATGTTTCCAACACGGGAATCGAACCCACGATCTCCAGGTCAAGAACCAGGCTCTGTACAGCAAGGCCACGGAGGCGTCAATTATAATAGTGATACGTTAAAAATACTAACAAGTTGCCCGCAATAATGCTGTCCCCGAATATCTCAATTACCTCTTTAATCGTCCCCACCTCTCACCCCCCGGGAGCCCCTCTGCGACCCTTCAGCGACCCACAGACGCAACAAACAAAGCGGCTATATAATTATATTGTGAAGGCCGTTTGTCCACACCGCCGTCCTCACGTTAAAATACGGCTAAGTACTATGAGAGAAGTTGAAAAAGACAGAGATCGTGGAGTAATTTGGTCGGGTTATGTCAAACTCAGTCGACAGATCTTTTAATTTCCCCTATTATACATAAATTAAAATTTTCATCGAATAGCTGCCTAAGTAATGGTATACAAAAAGTACTTTTTGAGTTATGAGCAAAAAACGCGGCAATGTTTTAAAGGTTTCTTCTTCATAACGGCAATAAAATAACTGATGATAATGATGTCTATAAGAGATACAAAAATTTTAGTCGATAGAGCTTTTTTCTGATTATGATGACATCAAAATGTCAAAATCGACCAGATATTGGTTAACGGCATTTATGCTTGAGGACGGTAGCACGGCACACATTTACCGTCAACAAGACAAAATGTACTTTGTAATCAAGGCTATAAGTTTCATTTTCTAGCGACATTGCTCTAGCGTCCATGTCCTCGCCGATCTGTAGGACGTAGAGCAAAATGAAACCTGTCGCCTAAGTCATACAGTGGCACTTTAAAAGGCCGAAAAATCTCGTTAAAGTTGACGGCGTGCGGTGGACAAACGGCGTAAGGGCCCGAAATCTCACGTAAAAGGTCCGCGATAAATCATACTTTGTACGAGCAGACTCACCGCCCTATAATGTTACTGTTCTCATATTAATGAGATAAGTTAACTCGTAATTATAAAGTTATACTGTCATAACTAGCGGACCCGACCGACGTTATTTTGCGCGGCTAATTAGTGAACTACATTCTCAAGTCCCCTTGAACACACAAAAATTGTAGCAAATTTAATTTTGAAACTTGGGTTTCAAAATTAAATTTAGTGCATATCTATGACACATGAACACAAGAACTTTTTGTTCCCACGGCGGGATTCGAACCCGCGATTTCCGACTTGTGCACCAAAACGAGCTACACAGTTTGTTGAGTTAAGATCTCATCACTAATTATTTTAATTGCTATCGTTAAATAAGTTTAAATATCAAAAAGAGAATGATGTTATGTTTGATAAACAGGGTGTAGCCACAAGAACTAGAAGTACTCTAATTATTTGAATGTTTATAAATCATTGGTTAACGAGAGAAAATTATGTACAAATAGTATTATATATTAGTTATTAATTCATTAAAAAAACGAAATAATTAAAAACAAATTGTTTGTGGCGTTGTCATGACATGTAATGATTTTGACATGCGCAAATAATGGGTCTACTATATTCGAAAATTACAAATAAAGTAACTCAAATATGGAAAGAAACATTTTATTTCTTCCTGTCAAGTATTTTGAAAACTTCCAAATTTGGAAGTTTTCATTAAATCTTCAGGTAATTTACCTTAGAAAGGGAAAATTTCTCAGAAGCTTTCATCTCTAGCGCCCGGTCAGCCCGTTATATAACATACTAGATGATGCCCGCAACTTCGTTGCTCTAAAATTCTTTTATCGCTCGGAAACCATACATTTTTCCGGGATATAAGGTATTCTATGTCTGGATAAAAAGTATAGCGATTTGGGCTTTTCGAGTTTATAATATTGGTGTTGATATTCTTAGAACTATTGATTAATTAAGTGCTTGCCTGGAAAAAAATATTAATTAGTAATAAGGCCGCCATTGTGTTATACTTGTGTTTTAAAAATGTTTGTAAAATTGTCAATCTATGTGTACACAATAAAGAATATTTACTATTATTATTATTATTAAATCTTCAATGAAATGTATCAAACAAATTCTTGCAAATTTTGGATCAGATCGGACTACGGAATCGCGTGCTTCCATATTCACTTTCACTCCCCTTTATACCCCCTTAGGAGATGAATTTTAAAATTATCCTTTCTTATTAGTCACCTTTGTTATACGGAGTACACTCCCCCCAAATTTCATGTTTCTACGCTCAGTAGTTTAGGCTGTACGTTGAGTTGAAAGCAGAAAGTTTAGGACAAAGGATTTTATGTCTAACATATAAATTTCTCGTGTTACAGTTTTCGTTGCTTCCTCCGAAACGGCTTGACCGATTTTGATGAAAGTTTTTGTGTTTATTCGGTATCTATGAGAATGGGCCAACATCAATTTTCATCCTTCTAGATGTAAGGGGTAGTACAACCCTAAAGTTTTTGCCGATGGACACTTGTAATATCAGGAAGGTTGCAAGTGAGTTACCGCTCTTTTTATGAAAGAATAGGCTACCGAAATAGGGACAGGGAGTTGGGCCTCCGGTAAACTCACTTACTGGACGAAACGAAGCGCAACGTTTTTTTGCAACAGTTTACTGTGTGACCGTGGTATTTCTCCGGTTCAACCGGCATATTTTTGCTTAACCTCAAATATTTGGAATGGAATCTGTTCTTAATATAATACGGGCTCACAGTAATTATATCCTTGTACAATGTTCATAATTAACATGTCAGTAGCGAGGTGTTGATCGGCCCGGCTAAGATACACAAACATGATATTTATCTCGTTCTCGAACGTACTCATAATTGTCGATATTGACATAATATGGAAAATTATGAGTACGCGTACATACTCTATTCCCCAACATGCGTACGTCGAGAGACAAATTTCTCGCTTGTTGACTAGCATCGAAAAAAACGTAGACTCTTCACAATATCTGTCATAAAAATATTATCAAAATCTCGACAGAAATCGAGAAAAATGAGCTGTCGTGAAGAGTTCGTAGAAGACAAAAGTACAGATAAAAAACAAAATGCAATCTCTAATTGTCGACAAACACGAGAAAAAAAGTGTCTCATGTTAAAGTCAATAGATCTTTATTCTGAAGAGATAGACAGGTAAACATCGAGACAACGTGCAGACAACATTTTCTCGATGGCATATCTTAGCCGGGCTGATGTAGTAATGAGCGGTAGTTAGATATTCAGGTGACGTTTACTTTGAGTGGTATTTAACATTGATGGCGCCCAAATTAACTCATCAACAGCGCCATATTACGTGTATCATCAAAAGGCTTAAGAGACACGAATTGTTTGAAGTTTATGATTTGTGGGTAGGGTGTTTCTTGATTAAGTGATTACGATAGTAGTTGTAGTTAATTCCCTGATCCCGATAGTACGGATTTCATATATATACGCGCTGGCGCGCCTAAATCTATAATATCCTCCATGTCATTATTATTTTTTAACAAAACATTAAAACCGACTTCCAAAGGAAAAAACTAAAATAGTACTAAATAAACTAAAAAGTATTAAATAAAATTTATTCTTTAATAGTGCCTGTTTCAGGATTCGGTGAGGCATCAGCCTATTTCCGTACACAATCTTCATTATTTTA
>JAOTAV010000549.1:0-10453 GCA_026546445.1 Cyclargus thomasi | reverse complement strand
AAGTACTTTTTGAGTTATGAGCAAAAAACGTCGCAGTTTTTCTAAGGGCTTGGTACTTCATAACGGCAATATTAATTTTAATAACTCGATAGCTATAAAAGCTACAAAAATTTTGGTAATACACGTCGATAGAGCTTTTTTTTTGATTATGATGGCATCAAAATGTCAATAATGACCAGATGTTGGTTAACGGCATTTAAGCTTAAAGACGGCAGAAAAGTAGATATGACTATGGCCGCGGAGTCGCTCGCGCTTTTTTTATGATTTTAAGCGAGTTCCACTACATTAATACTTAAACCAAAGACTGGTATTAAAATTAGGTCCATTAGTTTAATATTTTGTAAGAAAATGTTTTTAAAAGTAGCAACTTTTGATTTTTTTAGTATCGAGCCAAGCACATCAGATTGTTTTCAAAACCAAAAGTAGCACATAGTATTTATAGGTTTGAAAAAAAGGAGGGGTGGGGAATTCCCTAACGTGAGAAAGTGTCTAAGTGCGAGTTGAATTCGTCAATAAACAAACCCGACCACGACCAATAGGAGCCGAACAGGAATCAAAAAATGTTGTAAAAAATTGAAAATTTACCAATACTTAGTATAAATAGTTGATGCCCGCAACTTCATTGCGCGAATATGTGTATATTACGGGAACCGTACTTTTTTCCTGGATAAAAAGTATCCTATGTGTAGCCTAGACTTAATAGCTATGAAATAAAAAAAGATTTATTCGAATCCATTCAATAGTTTTGGAGATAAGCGCGTACAAACAGACAACTTTTTTGTCGATTTTTGTTTTATTATTGTCCCTAAGCCCCCCCACATAGATTATTTATAAAAATATTAATTGTACAGGCACGCCAATTTAACTGTTTTATTAAATGTATAGAATAGATGTAGAGTACCATAGGCTACTTTTCATGGGCTTATAGAAAGGGGGTCCTGGGGGTCCCGTCCGCCCCCTCCCCCATTGCTATCCGTCTAGATATACAATTCTGTTGTTGTGTCTGTCTATGGGCGACGGTAGTTGCTTGCCATCATGTAACCCGTCTACTCGCTTGTCCCAAATACCATAAAAAATATGGACAGTCATTTCACGTTTTTAAATACATTATGTAACGATTATAGTTATAAATAGATCTACATCAAGACAATACATCACGACTTTAAATGTTTAATATTCATCACTCTGCTGAAAGTTTCTCAACTTCTTGAAGGAGTAACGCTTAAATATTAAAACGACGACTTAACTTTTTCCTTTTAAACACTAGTTAAACTTAATTTTATTATAAAAACTTAAATAACAAAGCCTACACTTATATTCTATTGCGTGGAAAACCTTTCTTTT
Source organism: Cyclargus thomasi (assembly GCA_026546445.1). NCBI lineage: Eukaryota > Metazoa > Arthropoda > Insecta > Lepidoptera > Lycaenidae > Cyclargus > Cyclargus thomasi. The sequence continues at coordinate 9,109 of JAOTAV010000549.1, read as the reverse complement.
TTAACTTTAAGACCCGTTTTTATAAAGAATAATTAGTCGTCCAAAAAAGTGACAAAACATTTTTCGTCCTATCAAATTTAAAAATAAATTGCGGCTTGAAAAAAAATTTTTTTTTCGTTTCAGTTTGAATAAAATTCTTAGCTCAAGGACGATCGCCTGGAATTTTTGATGGTGTATAACATCTCTACCAATTCGCGAGTCTCAATTTTTCACAGTTTTGGTTCCCAAGAAGCTTTTATTAGCCCAAAAGTCATATTAAGACCTTTCACGTCCTTAATCAGTTACGTCAACTTATACCACAGAATTCTTAATAAAAGTACCTAATTTCACTAAAATGTAACACCAGATTCCGGAACCCTCAGCCTGAAGTCTCTTACCGCAACTGTCAATAATCCTTAACTTGGAGTCTAGAACGAGGGAGCACTATTAGGGAATTCTAAAAATAGCTTTCCAAACCGTCGCGGTGCTGGCACACTGCCAACATTGTAAATATTTAAAGCCTCTTAAATATTCGCCTCTGTTGATACAATAATTGCCAGCGGTTGTACAATTTTAACAAATTAACAACAAACTTTTTAATCAGGATTAAGAATAGTTTTTCATGATTTTTTACCGAGAGTTTTATAGCAACAAAACACTTCAACCTCAACTCAAAAAAGGAACACCCGGCAGTCGGTGACATACAAATTGTTACTTTTTAAATGACAGACATGTGTATTTTTAAACATGTAGGAGGATATGTGGGGTTTATCTCATTAAAAATGATCATTAAAGTTGCCTTAGATGGCCTTAGCACTCACGTAGTTTTTGAAAAATATAACCCCCATCGATTTCTGCTCACCTGGTGCCGGCGACCGGCTGCCACACCGCGTCCAGGGGAGCGCGCGCTGGCGGGGGGGCACCGTCCCCCTCGCCCGCCGTCTCCGTCCGCCCCTCCCAACCCTGCAACAAATAACATTTAAAAATTTAAAAAAAGAATTAATTTCGTTTTTTTTTAATAATAAAGTTGCTTGCAAGTTACGACCCTTCAAATGCGAACGGGCTGACGATGATGAATTATGACTGAAAACAGTCCTTTCACAGGTCGTCACATTTCTGAGACAAACATCCCCTTCCCTATTATAATGCAATTTTACATCTAAATAAAATTGAAACCACACAAATATTTCAAATTTCAAGATACAATTTACAAAATTTGAAATGTGATGTCATACAACTAAGTCCCCTTTGTCATAACATGTCACACTTACTACTACCCCCTTCTCTCTTTAGGTGTGACGGACTTTATGTAAGGTATCTCTTCATCGGGTACAAAAATTTTAGGTACTTTATTATTATTATTTTACTTTATACTTTATTATTTTAGGAAAATTTTCTGTTGTATAAAACTAAGTAGATATAGAAGTTCCGCTTGAAGTCACCAAGCTTAAGAAAATTTGTGATAAACAAAAATATTTTGCCAAAAGTTAAACTTGTGACAAAACGCTACAAAAAAAAATATGAAAAACTATTTATAAAAAATATGGCGCGGAAAAAACGGATGACTGTATCTGGTTTCAGCTTCAAAAGATTAAAAGGTCAAAGAAAAAATATCTTATTACTTTACCGGCCTGGTTCTCCTGTTGGGGATAAACATGAAAAATTGAATAAAGATTTACGTCGACGAAATTTTCTTATTTAGTACAATTTTTTTTCCGTTTTAATTAAAAAATAAACTAGGGGTAAATAATCTTTGCTTACGAAGGAACTTGAGAATTCCATTTCTGTTTTTCCTTTACATTTACAAAATCTCAGTTTGTGCTTTGTAATGACTTTATACTTCGTAAACATTTTTGTTGATTAAATATTTTACGAGCTTCACGAGAAAGAAAAATACTTATTACCGCACTCAGACTTCAGAGGCGAATATTAATTAGAACTTAACTGTATTATGAAATGAACTTAATTAGATAGCAATGCATGGGGCTTAGAGACCATCCATAAAATACATCACTTTTTAGAGGGCAGCAAAACTTCACAGAAAATAATATTTTATTATTTCAGCATTTCATATTTCTATCACAACAATAAATTCGAAGCCATAAAAAATCACGTGATATTTATTTAACTACTAGCCGATGCCCGCAACTTTGTTGCTCGAAAATTTGTATATCATAGGAACTGTACATTTTGCCGGGATAAAACGTATCCGTTCAGCGGTTCTGGAGATTAGCGCGTACATTTTTTTTTTCGTTGATTGTGTTCTATTACTGTCCCTAAGACACGCCAATTTTACTGTTTTATCATATGTATATAGATTCTGTGACGAAACCTAAAAATTCCGTACCTATGTGTGTAATTAAAAATTAATAAACATGACGGTTCTTGCCGTGTCCGCACTGCGATTTTTTTTCGCACGATTATTTTCCCGCTACGTGTGAAGCGAGTGCAAAAAGATTAGCCTGTTCGCTTACTATAAACCAAGAAAAAGTTTACTACACGTACCTGTAATGTAACGCACTCAATTATATGAGAGTAAAACTCTAAGGACAGGCAAAAAAACACAAAAAATATATGAAAAAAATTGCCCTTAGTGCTTGTGAAAAATTATACAATTAAATTAAAAGACTAATTGAGGGGGCGGCAAAATTGTCCCCTCCGCCCCGGGTACGATACCCACGCTACGCCACTGCTATTTTAAACGGGACTGGAGAATGGTTTGGATTCACAAACTAGCCCGGTAGGAAAACATCTGTCGGGTCCGCTAGAAATTATGCAGTACGTTATACGATTTCAAATTTCAATCTAATATTACCTATAATTCGTATTAAAAAAACTGGCCAAGTGCGAATTGGACTTGCGCATGAAGGGTTTTGTACTAGTAGAAAACATAAAATTGGGAAAATGCATTTCTGAAAGTATTAAATTTATAGAAAAGTTTTAAATTTATCTATATATAATGACGCGAGCGAAAAACTTGGGGTAAAAAAAAGGAGGCAATAGGATTCGAACCCACGCTTTCAAACTTAAGCCTTGGACAGTTCGGCCAAGCTGCCGATAGCTAGCATGTCGAACTTATCAATCTACTGTCAAGGACGGAAATAGCAAAAAACATTTAATTTTTTCGTACTAGAGCCACCCTTAAATATTTAATTTATTTAAATCTTAGTATTTGTTGTTACAGCGGCAACAGAAATACATATTCTGTGAAATATTCAACTCTCTAGCTATTACCTCTGTGGCTCAGTTGGTAAGCGCGTTGGTAGCTTAAGCCGGGGGTCGCGGGTTCGAATCCCGCCGACGGAGCAAGTTTTTCAATGTTTCTGGGTCTTGGATGTGTAAAAAATATGTGTATCATGTAATAAAAATCTTAAATATGTGTATAGTATTTTTATACTATATTATATTTTTTATAGTATTAAATATATTTCCGTTGTCTGATACTTGTAACACAAGGCCCTCGGGTCCTTAGCACGGGGCCAGACTGACGTGGTGTGAAGCGTCCATAGGTATTATATTATTAATTCATTTTGTCATTTACGTTGCAATTGAGTACACTTTATTTTGCTAAACAGTAATTACACAAATAATTTATATTAATTTTGAAGCAACTATTTTATCATAATTATTCTTTTTTTTTTTATCAAAATTATTCGAAATGTATTAAAATAAATTATTGCAGAAAAATTCCCTTGCAATATTGCTATGACCATTTAAGGCCTCTTGAGTTGCAAAAAAAGTTAAAAAAAAAAACAAATGCTCGTAGAGCGGAAGGACATTCAGACTTGATACTTTTTATCAAAACCGTATGCCCTGGCCTGGGCTTTTTAAGAACATTGAAAATAGCTGGTATAGCTGAAGGTCATTGAAAGTCCAGATGATAACAATTTTAAATGGCAAGGTAGAGGCGAATGTTGAGCGTTAGTACTTAGTTAACAGTTCACTCATCACGCGTGATGAACTGTGAACTAAGTATTTGCCAGCGTAGGTCTTACGATATGTCGATAGTCCGTCTGCCCGGCGAACCGTGACCGTGGACCCCACATCAGTTGCCAAACGGATTGGGTCATTCTTTTGTCCGCGTGGGAGTGATGCAAATGAGCCGCTTCTATTTCTTTGTTTGATTTCGTGAAAGTCCACACGATCGGGAAACGCGATGTGAACGCCATTTTTATGTAATTGTTACGTTACTTCGCGTTAGTGGCGCGAGCTGTGAGCGATGGCGGGCGAATAGTGCGTGATTTTTCAGTTTTTTGTTTGTTTGTATGTTTTTAACAGCGCGCGATAGTTTGTGATTTGTTTTTATAACCCCAGAATAGTTTGTTGTATTCGTTAGTTCGAAAATATATTGCAGACAATATATATCTATTTATATAATTCTTATAAATATATTTTTTGTCGCGGTCGTAATTAAAAACTATTCTATTACTTCTGAAGTGTTTTTTTAGGGCTCCGGAGTCAAAAGGCGAACGAAACCCTTGTAAATTCGTCGTGTCTGTCTGTCCGTTCGTATGTCAAGATACTTTTTTATGCCTAATAGGTTATACTTAAGGCGTTATGTTTTAAGCGGAAACGCTTTCGCTAGTAACATGTAGATTGTGGGTCATAGAGGGGAACGCCCTACAAGAATTAATCAGTCACACCGCTGAATATGACAAGATTATTGTAATCGTCAGGTTTATTTGTTATAAAATATAATATAGATATACAATATAATATCTAACACACCTTAAAAGGTAATCAATATGCACTAATTTCAAATTATGCGTTTTTTTTTAATTCATAAATTCAATGCATCGCTATGATATTGCAGAAAAAAGCTTAAAAATGCTCTTTGGTAACTATAAAAGGCTAAAAAAACTCTAAGGACTTCGCTGTCTGGAAATACTGAAATGGCAAAATTGACTTATATTAATAACGATTAAGGAAAAATGAATAATTTTATGTGACATAATATAAAAACGTAATAAGAGTTTTATAAAATGCGCGTAGTGCGTAACGATACGACCTACGAAGGTCACGCTCTTGAACGCATCCAAATTGGAGGGAAAATATTATAAATGTATTCCTGTCTGGACGAAAACAGTTAAAAAAGCTTAACGTTGTGTTTCCAGATCGTTGAAAAGAATAAAAAGAAATTAAAAGAACACTTTCCGTTTCCCATGTACGTAAGAAAGTTTCCTTTGGAATGTATTCTATAAGTGTTTTATTACTGATAAAGAATAACTAAACACCGTTGGCAACAGTTCGGTTTACAGTTTTTGATTGGCCTTCAGGTAGAAAAGCTATGCTTAGTTTTTAACCCATTCAATACTTTAATACCCTTTCCTAACGTAACGTATAAATATAATTTAGTATTATCTATATAATTATAAAAAAATATCCTGAACTATACGCATTTAGGAATCAACGTACAACCTAAACCACTGATCGTAGAAACATGAAATTTTGGGAAAGTGTTCTCCGTATGACAAAGGTGACTAATAAGAACGAAGAAGAGATTTTTCGAAATTCGTCTTCCAAAGGGGTAAAAATGTTAGTTAAAGTTAGTATGGCAGAACGCGATTCCGTAGTTCGATATCCAGAAATTGCAAAAACATTGATTGATACATTTCATTGAAGATTCTATTCATAGTTCTTAGAATATCTATACTAATATTATAAGTTCGAAAGCGTTTGTCTGTCATCTTTTGACGCCCAAACTACTGAACAGATTTTGCTGAAATTTGGTATTGACATACTTTAAGTCTCGGGAAAGGTCATATAGGATACTTATTATCCCGGAAAAATGTACGATCCTGTCGCGATAAACGAATTTTGGCGCAACGGAGCTGCGGGCTTCATATACTATAATGTAAAAGTAAAGTCTCTGTGTAGGTTTATCTTTTGTATCACCTGTATATACTTAGAAAATATTCAGTACTGTAGGAACAATTATTTAACACAGCCATACTGTATTCTCGTGCTTAAAGCGTGCAGTAAAAAATAACGGCGGCGCTGACACGCTTACAGATCAACTGGGTCGATACATTATTTACCTCTGCCATTTGGGTCATCACCGCGCTTTTATGTAATTGCTGGCGTGTTGAAGGACTTTTACGTGTTGCTGGGTTACCGCTTGCCACTTGAAGTGCGTGGTTTGTTTCTAAGATTTGGAGGCTATATGTAATTCTGATTTTACCTTTGTCTTCAATTACTTAAATTGTAGTTAATCTGGCCGTAAGACGCCTATGTGCCAACGGTCATGGCCGTACATTCGGAGTTTCGAACTTCTCCCCGCGCCAACAGAAAATAATTAATAATTAATAAAAACAAGAAATAAGAATTCCTCTGAGAGAGATTATAATGTAACTTATATTGTATTGTATAAAAAAAACGTTTATCTTAACCGACTTGTTTCGTAGTTTATCCAATTAAAAAAAAAATCTATGTCCACGGTTCATTACTTGAACTTACCCCGCTGGTCCATGTATACATAATGGTCTGTTTGTTTTTAAAAAGTCATGACTTTTAGTACACCTAGAAATAGAAAACCAAAGTCTTTCAAACTTAATTGCCTTCCAAATCCATTGACACGCCTTCCGGAATCGAAGCTTGTAGTCCCTGATTATCCTGCTACCAGATCTGGCTAATTTTTCAAGATGTTATCAGATGAAGGTTAACTATTAGCGCGTTAGCACCTGTCTAGGCGGAGTGCATGGTTTATTAGCCCGTTGCTTGTTAGACTGTTACGTCACGGTACGGTTGAGTTTGGGGTGAGAAGATTTCATGGCGTTCCCACACCGCGAAACTTCACATGAGCTTTACGTTGACGTTTTTTTTTTTCTAAGAAAACTAAGGAATAAGTATATGACACTAGTGCTTTGCTAATGATTTTGTAAGGCTTCTCTACTGATCGTTGATTTTCTGCCGCGTTCAATCCACCAATGATGGTGACAGTAGCGAAATCGCGTTGGTCGCAAATCGGTCATGTGAAAAGAAAATCAAAAGTCAAGATACCATTCAAGAGGTATTTCTTGCAGTGTGCATATAAATATTTGAATAAACACATCAGCAAATTCAGCGAGGAACACAACACTTTTGATTAGTACGTCAGTTGGCGACATCATCAATTTAGAGAGGGCTAAGAATACGTAATAGAGATTGGATAATAATGTCATGATTAAAAAATCCACGATACTTACGTAAAACTTCGCAATTGGTGGGATTTTACATAAGGATCCACCGTACTAGATCCGACATATCTATATAGTCATTGCAAATTGCAAATCACATTATCGTAATGAGTATTAAACAATTACTGAGACAAGTTGAAGGAAAATACGCTGCATTCAACAAGGATGTATCAAATTACAAGAACTTGATGTTACATGACTTATGACTCATTAAATATCTTTGGAATTAGATTTGTTCTCAAAATTACTAAGCAAAATATGGAACCTAAGCATGGCGTAACAAAATTAAGTGATAAAACATTAGGGATCGTAAGTAACCCTTACATAGAGTTTACTGCGAAAGTAACAGAGCTGAATACAAAAAAAAAAATGTTGTGATTGTATGGAGCGCCCCAGTGACATGAGTTTTCCCGTACAAATCAAACAAATTCTTTTTCGCTTTCAGCGCTGCTTCTTCTACAGTGAATGAACTACGTGACTCATGCGAACCCTCAAGTGTTATCACTTACTTTTGTTACACCTTGTATAAAAGTAAATTTGAATTCGCTTCAGCAAATGACAAAAATACTTTTAAATTAAAAAGTTAAACTACCAACGAGTTTAATAACCTCGATTAGTTATAGTTCAAGGAAAACTTAAATATTTTAAGTTAAAGAGGTTTTAAGTCATCAAGGGTCTACGTTAGAGAGAGGTTGATTTTGCTTTTATTCCATAATTCACTGCTTCTATGGCTTTTAATTTATCGGCCTATGTAAGTGCTGTTAATTTTCTTTTAAAAGGTCTTTTTTTTAAATGTAAGAAATTTTTAAAACGTTGTTTACAAGACAACGATCAAAAACTTAAAAAAAACTTATGAACTATTCCAAATAAGCCCTTGTTTTAAGCTCAACAAAAAAGAAGCAAACAATGGTGACAATTGTTTACCTAAAGTTTTCTGATGAACATGTGCAAGCCATAAAATCGCCACTTGCAGTTTTGCACTTTCTTTAAAAATGAATCATTAACGTACAGTATCTTAAGTTGTAGAGACTGTGAAACATTTCTTCAAGTTACCAAGGGCCAATACAATTTAATTATTTTAGTTATAGAGGTTGCGTATTTTAAGTTACAGAGGTTTTGAGCTCTGATGAGGAGGGAACATATGTATAGTTTTTTTAATTATAGAGGTTTTTAAGTTATTGAGGTTGTACTGTAGTAACAATCACCTTGTCGGTTTATTGCCTACCAAAAGTTTGTTTTAAATAGATTACACAAATGGTGTGAGCTTGAGTTGTTTAATATGAGCGCATAATTAGTTTAAAAGTAAGTGTTAAGGGGCAGAGCGTTCCGGTGTATAATCACCCTAAGAGTGTAAAAAACTGTTAAACCAAGGGAATGAAGAGGAAACAAAATAAAGAAACCACAGATTTTAAAAGATAGATAGAGATATGGCTAAAAAATGCAAATTTGTCATGTATCCAGGCGTTGCAAGTGAAATATTAATTCTTTTTGCTTGTTTTACAGATTGAAAGTCGAAATCATAGCATGACGTTCTATGCATTTGATTTGGTCTAGTTCTAAGGCTTGATGCCTTAGCGTTCTTAGATTGCTAATTTTTCTTGATTCTCGACATATACATTAAACGCTATATTTTTTGGAGAATAACCGAAAAAATACTAGCCGCACCCAAAGTCATTAAATGATGACTAAACCACAGTTTGATGAAAATTTGACAGCACGTATTTTTTGTGTTACGGGATGAGTCACCACTAGATCTTCCATACTTCATCTGTCAGATAACTTGTGGATAGTCTCTGCGCAAGGTGTTTTGGCGGGACGTGAAAAAGTGATGTTGTGTTTTTTTATATTTCTTCGCTAAATTAGTGTTGTTTTTAATGCTGTTATAGTGGTAGAATATCAACCATTAAATATTCGTTATCATGCACAAGTGTGGGCAAGTGATACAACTTCAAGAA
>JAOTAV010000548.1:0-10454 GCA_026546445.1 Cyclargus thomasi | reverse complement strand
AAACGTCTACACGCTGGTGAGTTAAGTTGGCGGGGTGCGGGAGACGTGAGAGGGGTAGCACTTCGCACTTAACTCGCTAAAAAATAGGATCGCGTTCTATTTAAGTCAACTTAGCTAAAAACTTAACTCGATTTTACCGTTCAAACGTCAAAAATAACTAAACTCGCCAATCGCGCAAGTTAACTCGCTACTTAATTAAATCAAGTGTAGATCAATAATAAACTAAGTGATGAAACTTTAGAGATCGAATGTGTACCTGATATGATAGAGCTAACCGTGAAAGAAACAGCGCTGAAGCAAAAAAAAATGTTCGTGTTTCTTATGGCCAAGGGCCCCAGCGTCGTGAGTTTGCCCGTACAAATCGCAAAAAAAAATTTTCTTTCAGCGCTACCACTTTCACAGTAAACTCTATATCAGGGACACATACGATGCCTAAAATTTTATTACTTTTGTTACACCCTGTATTCCATACTATTATTCTATCGATGAATACTATAGCTTCAAATTTATAGTCAAGCCACAGAATAAGGTCTCGTCTCAAAATGGAGTACAAAACAAATGCACTTTATAGGAATATTCACAGCAGGTGGGTCGAATTGAGTTGTTCGTTAGTCTAATGTATGTATCTATCATCTCTGGTCATTCGCGCCCACACTGGGACCTGGTTTTTTAACCAATTACCACCATATGGGACTGGGGTATAGGTTTGCAATTTATAAGTCAAGTTAAAATAAAACACGCCGTTAAACCATTTTTTTATATGTATGTATTATGAAAAAAATATTACACACACACAGCCGAACATATAACCTCCTCATTTTTGGAAGTCGGTTAAAAAATAATATATATGGGTGAATTAACTTTTTCTTGTCCTAGACAAATCTTTGAATAAAAATGGGTATATGATTAGATTTAAATTAGGTATTAGTAATTAGTAATTATCACAGTTTAAACTCGTAAAGGCAGATATTGCGGTATAAAAAAAAAGTTTATTCGCCCGTATATACTACAAAATGTTGACAAATCGATATTACTTTTAGGTATATATTCAGTAGTATATTGCAAAAACATCGTTGAAAATATATGTTTTATTATTGTAAATTTCTTTGGGAAAATTCATGACGCTATCGCATTAAAATCACAAAAACATTGATCTAGTCTTTATTTTAGACATGAGTGTTAACTTTGATAGTATAGAGATTTTTTGTGATTTGTATGCGCAAACGGCATTATTTTCTCATAGAAATATTAGTGATTTAATAAATAAATTAAAAATCCGTGGCCTAGTGGGTAAGACATTTGGTTCGCACTCGAGAGGGTGCAGGTTCGTACCCTGGTGGAGGGGTGTACCAATGAGACATTTTCCGATCTCAAGTACATTATACGGATGATCATTGCCGTGGGAGTGCCACGATTCGGTACGAAACGGCCTGCTCGACCGAAGTGATACCATGGCCTCACAGAGAACTGTCTTGAAACGGCGTGGTGCGTTTCGTTCAGTGAGTGAGTTAATCGGTGGCCCGACTTCCTCAATCCACTATCCCTATTCTCATTCCCTGTCCCTTCATAAACGTCGGCAACGCACTTGCGAATCTTCGGATGTCACGAATGTTCATAAGCGACGGCAGTTGCTATCTATCAGGTAATCCGCTTTTTTTAATTATATTTTGGGGGCAAGCGAGCAGCTGTATAATACAATATTATATTATGCATACCCTAAAAGATCATCACTTTATTACACCCTGTATTTAGCAAGTTAGATACATTAATGCTAATAAATTTTTATCTTCGGTGACCGAACTATAGCGAATGCTAAACGATTTAAAGTTTAACAAGTCAACAAATAGTGTAGAACTAACACTGTACCTAGATGATTCATTAGGTAAAGGTCTTTGCCGATAAGTGGTACTTAGAATTGATTAGCGAAGCCACTTGAGCCTGGCACTAATTAATTCGACGGTACGCTGTTAGTTATAGAAATTCTGTACCTTATTACCATGCTGTTAAGGTCGTAATGCGGATTTGTCAAATATACCTATAAAATAGTGTACTGATTACGTGATTAACGTCACTTCTAGAAATGTCAAAGTTGCAAACTGACGCATTCAGAGCCAAGTTTTAATTACTTAACGAACGTTATTTGGCACAATCGTGCTAGCGTCTACATGTCCGGCCGTAGTACTTTGTCAACTCGCCGATTAAAGACGAAAATAGACAAACATCGACGAACAGAGACGAGTATTCCCTCCCAAAAAGCTCGCGTGTCATCGTCTGTGTTCTCCGATTGTAAATTGCATAGGTCCCATGTGCACTACATTATACAAATATACAAACTTTTGTTAAAGTCCAACTTTTTAATTCCTTTTTTTTTCGGAAATCAAAACACGTGTTACTCTGTCAGACAGTAACAGGTAGGCAAATAATTAAAAAAAACACTATAATAACTTATAAGAACATCCTAAATAAAAAACGCGTATTTTTACATATTAATAAATGCCACAAAACCTTTAGTATATCTCGATGGTTCATCTTGGCGCCCAACGTGGGGCTAAGATTTATACTTTATCGAAAAATACTACTTTTGTCCACGGCTTCGCTAACGTGGGATTTAAGAATCACGTAAAAATACTACTTTGGATTTTCTCAAGTAAATCTACGCTAAAAATCAAGTCATGTGATTGCTTCGTTTAGGCATGAAGGAAGGACAAGAAACATACTTTCCCATTTACAATATTGGTATGAATGTTACTTTCCGTATATTTCGTTTGTCGTGGCGCCCAACGCGGGGCCAAAGCTTAAACTTTATTGAATAGTAATATTGTCTCTAGCGGTGATGTTAAAATTAATATCTCCAAGCGTTAGCGTTATTTAATTACCATCACGTAGGAATCGTTAAGGTGCGGTCCCATTACCGGCGGCCGTGCGCTCGTTACCGCGACGCAGATGGATGCTGCGGTGTGGACCATCACTTATCTTTTGTTTTAATGGACGCCATTTTGTATTTGAAGCTAGAGATGTTTTTCCGTGGGAATTTTAGGCTAAGAATAAAAATGATCTTCTCTCACAAGGAAGAGATGATTCAATAAAAAAAAAACTCAATCGCAGACATGAGTGGAAAAAGCGGGTAACCAAAATTTATACTATTAAACTAATAACACATATTTGACTTTATGATTTCAAAAACTTCATAAACTTACCTACTTCATCATATACTTAATATAAATCCATACTTTTCCAAATATTTTTCCCCGTCCCGAAAATCTTCATTTACGTCTTCGTTTTTTTTTTTAACATGATTCTTTTCATAGCATAAACAACCATTATTATTATTATAGGAATATAATATTATAAAATCCTACATGATCCAGACTATATAATATCTTGTAAATTAAGAAAACACAGTGTCTAATCAGGCTTAGATAAGTTTAGATAAGCTAGAAAGTGTAAATTCTCCTACTCTACGCGGCAGGTCCATTAGGGATATCGATATAATCGCGTGGTTATTGTATCGATGTCTCGGCAAAGTATCGATTAATTATATCGATGTTTAAGCGACATCGATTTTTATCGATAGCTGCGGGCGTAACTAGTTATGATCGATGCTAATTCTAATGTTATCTATGACTCATATCTAAGCAGTTTTGACTGGGGTATATGGAATGCAGTGCACTGATTTCATATTATTTTATTAGGATATAATCAAAACAACAAGGCACAGAGTTTTATATATACTAGAGGTCGCCCTAAAGGTCGAAATTCGATCATAAATATTTAAATCCATAGTGCACTCTCAATTCAATCCCAGACTTCAATTTGCCATGAAGGTCTCGTTACCAGGCCATTAAATTTTATAAAAAAAACAGATGTCTATAAAAATAGAATACAATTGCTATATGATTATCGTGTCATGTCAAAATATTGTAGTGTGCGTAGTGTTTTATTTTCTTTTAATTAAGGCATAACATAAAAAATATTGGTATTCCACGCTCCTCCTCCGTATGAACAATAACTGGGAGAAATTTCATGCTTTTACGTCTACGCGTCTTGCGTAAAAAGGGGTACAAAGTTTTCCACTCGCGTATTAATATATAGATATTACAAAGATTGGTGTGCCGGTGTGCCGTTTTGCCGTTAATAGAATGATGAGTTTATTTTTGTGATTTTTTAGAAACTAAATTTATCTCGCGCTATCTCTTCTGTAGTTATAAGCACAGAAATGTTTCTGCTAGAAGTTACTTCGCATCGCTATAGAACATTATAATTATGCCCATACTTATTAAAATCCAGCTTATTCGTAGACTAGGTACAGGCACGATTTCGTAAACTCCGCAATGTTTATGAGCTAGATGATTTCAAAAATAACATTTACCAAAACAAAAAGCCTCAAGAATTCGAACCCGCGAACAATGCGTTGCACAATCGACCGCATCCTTCAACAATCGTTTAACGAATAAATTATATACTCAATTGCATTTCCCTTTCACAAACTAACTACTCACAGCTTGGTACACTCAAAGAAATATATCAATATATCCTGCACCGACTTTGCAGACGATGGTCAGTTTTTTCAACTGCCTTACTCCCGGCAAAATCGTAAATTATATAAGCTCATTCTCAACAGTATCTGACACTCCTGAGTCCTGAGAACATTTTTTGAAGCCAAAAATGTCAAAATTTGTCGCGATCAAGCTGATTTGATTTACAATTCTGTCAAGAGTAAGGTAACTGGTCAAATCAGAAGTCTTTTGATAGATGAGCGTTCACCGTTAGATATGAAGTTTCGACCAATTTAATAACTAAAACACGTACTGAAATTATCTTTATTTATATAACTCATTTCATTAACGAATTAGTAAGTTTTAATTTATTGTCTCAAATCATTTGAATAATATGATTGTTTAATATGTCATATGTATATATTATGTAATAATTGTATGTTTTGTCTATTTTTGTTTAAATTCAAAAATGTATATGTTATAATAAAATGTAATAAAACAATACAACTAATTTGAATTTATTGATTCATTTTAGTTTAATCACTTTCATTCAGCTACAATATGCTGCTAACTGTACGTAGTTAGGCAAGACGACAGTATTGTATAGCCGAATCGAATAGATGCCTATCTGTGCCGCTCTCAATACGAGGTTTTATGTTAAATTTGATAATCCTCAGCTACGCCTTAACAGTATTATGATTTTAACACTTTGAATCTTACGAATGTTGTAATCAAACGTATTTTTGTTAGGGACCACGGCCGGAGTGATGCCGCGGCCTCACAGAAAACTGGCGTGAAACGACGCCATTTAAACATTAGGTTATATATATTTCTAGTATGGATATTTAAAGCCCTTCATTTTGATATCCTACATGACCTCGATCGAAAAAAAATCTGAACCTCACAATTTTGAATTCAAAATCTCTCATGATTTCTTAATTATTTAATATACCCAGTGTCAACGATATCTCATAAAATCAATCCAGCCGTTTAGGCTGCAGAGTATATCAAATAATTATATATACATACATAGATACGTAAAATAACATGACGAACTCTATGGCTCAGTTGGTAAGCGCATTGGTAGCTTAAGCCGGGGGTCGTGGGTTCGAATCCCGCCGACGGAGCAAAAAGTTTTTCAATGTTCCTTGGTCTTGGATGTTTATTAAATATATGTATCATGTAAGAAAACTCTTAAATATGTGAACAGTATAAAAGTATTAAATATATTTCCGTTGTCTGGTACCAGTAACATAAGTCCCTCTGGTTCTGCACAAGCACGGGGCCAGACTGACGTGTTGTGAAGCGTCCATAGATATTATTATATATACATACATACTCTCGAAAAAGAGGGTTATGCCCTCCATCTGGCGCAGTCGGGTTATGAATAAGTGTTCCATACTTAGCAATAATATGTGTGACAACATGCAGATTGTGCATCAGACACATATTTATGTTACTCGTATTTATTACAATGTACTCTTAAGCTACCTTCTATCATAAACGCGTCTTTCCAAAATTTATCAGGGCCTGTTTCACCGCTTACTGTTTAAGTTTCTGTTAGGTTATCCACAACTTTCCCAGAGTAGGTCGCGATGCGCAACATGTTCTTGCGCATCGCGGCAGTGGCCTCCGACTGGGGCCTCTATTTGGCCTTAGGTGCCACTAAGGCCAAAGGTAGAGCCTGCTCTCCACAGCAGGTATCACAATCAGAGTCCCGTCGCATGTCGTAGTCACCGGTGGCACTCACTCCAGCGTGCCGAGGAACATCGTAGAGTTCTAGTGGGTAGGGCTGCCGGCAGCCGTAGTGGGTCCCACATATCCGCAGTGGTAGCCCCATCTCCTGCGGAATGCGACACAACATTTGTCTACTTAAAAAAAAAAGGAAACCCTCAATTTTTTTGACAGATTCTCCATACAAAATCTACATCGATTTTGTATAGAGAATCTGTCAAATAATAGACTATCTATTATCTAATCTGTAAAACAGACCCTAAATATTTTAGTTTTAAATAAAAATAAAAAAAAAACACACCATCACGAATACCCCGCTGATAATAACCTCGTCAACGATCGGTGTCAGTCGTTTGGCAACTGATGATCGACCTGATGTTTTGTACCGAGGTGTGTAAACTGTAACACATTACGAGGCCTACCACACACTATAGATAAAATATTTAGTATTATATGAAGTTTAAAATGGCTTTCCATGGCCTTTGTATGCGGCTAGGCCCGAACGAAAGTTGAATCTAGATTCAATTCTCATGATTTTTTTTATGAAATTAAGAGCGCAAGCGAGCAGACGGGTTACAAGAGTCGCAAGTGCGTTGACGGCCTTTTTGAGGGAATAAGGAATTAGAAGTTGAGCCACCGGTAAACTCACTGAACGAAACACAGCACAACACCCTTTCACGTCAGTTTTCTGTGAGGCCGTGGCAGTGATAACTCCGGTCGAGCCGGCCCATTCATGCCGAAGCACAGCTCTGCCACCGCGATTAGTTTACAAGATTATAGGATTCGTGTTGATTGACTGGAGCGGAATTAAAATAAAAAAAAAAATTAAGTTCAAAAATAAAATACATCTATATTAACTAAAAACTTGCATTATTTATAATACAAATTTTTAGTTAATATAGATGTATATGGTTATCTATTTACTTTTGCATTTAATATATAAATAATTAAGGAATGTAAAGTTTTAATATAAATAAGGAAATAATGTTTCGATACAAAAGACTTCAACGCGCTCAAAGGATATACAAAACAACGAAAATAGCGTCCATTTTAAACTTAAATACAATCCGTCCTAAACATCTATTTTAAATAGAATGTTGCAGATCCTGATAAGATGTTGAGATTAAATAAAACACAACATATATTATTCCTATAAAAACTTATTGTTATGAGTAATAAAGTGTTTTAATCAATTTCTTGAAGTAATTTCTGCGTCTACAGTGTGTGATCATTATGTTTCACTGCTAAACGACGACTTTCACAATACAAATATTACTCTAATTATAGGAGATATCAGATATTAGAGTCTAATATCTGACAGCTGATATCACCTTGATAAAAAATTTTATATATATAGAAAGTATGTATGTAAAAATTATGGGGTTTTTTCCTTAACCATATTAAATCAACACAACTTGATACGTCTCAACTCCTTCTATGACTGGCGTTTGTAAAGCGTAACATTCACGTTTTAATCCAAGAGCTAGTAGCAAATTTTTAGTAGTAATCTTGCAACTCTTCTGATTTAGTGAGTGTAAAACAAATACTCAGACACCGGTTTCGGTGGCGCCGGCCTGTTTCACAGAAACCACGTATTTTATGCAAGATTAATTTTATGGTGCCCAAGTGTGTGCGCAGTACAGTCTCTCTTCGATCAGTCTCGATAAGTTTCTCTTTCTTTACTCTCATAACCCGGGGGTACGGATGACCAGACCAGATCAGGCGCGGGGCCGACTTTTTACGTGCCCATCCGACGCATGGATCATCTCACTTGTCAGACAATCAGTACTCAGCCTGCATTGTCCTAACCAAACTTGGAAGTAAAATATTTTCAATGCGGGAATCAAACCCACGATCTCCGTTTATAAGCTACTGAAATTGATCTTCATTAGACGACTTGTTTCCATATTTGAAGACATAACTAACATTTTAAAAACTTCCGGATTTTTGCGTAAGTGAACGCTTTAGGACCGGAAAAACAGTCTGAAATCAAGTTACGTATAATGCTGTAAAATATTAGTTATCCGCTTCTTCCACTTACGTCTTCATTTCTCCCCTAATTTTATTAAAAAAAAAACAAAGTAACTTTTGCATCTATAATAATTCAATATGGATATATTTTCCCAGTATCTTAGCGCATATATTTAACAACTATCATTTTAATATCTGTACAAACATCTCTTGTTGCAGTGTTCAAACGTTTCGAAATCAGCCAGCAGACCTCCCCGGCGCCTAACTTCGGATTCTCTAAGGTCAGTAACATTCCAGACTATTCTATACCAATATACCAAAACCTTATACAAAGCTTTACTATCTGATATATACAGGATGATAAAAATGTCGAAATTCATTCCTGGAGTTCAGTATCAGTTATGGAACATAATCTTCAAGTCCTGGCTCACTGACTTATTCATATTCGCCGAGCAACTAATTGTATGGGAGTTCGTCATTTGTTCAGTTAAATGCATGAAATTTTATTTCTGAGCTACTAATTCAAAATAAATAAATACGAGTTTAAGCATTTTTTTTAAATCCTACACCTAAGAGGGTAAAAAGGTAGCTAAAGTTTCTATGAATTTTTCTACGCAGGTTCGTAATTTCTTAATTTCTTCTTTAGAGATTAACTTCGTTAGAGACCTAGAATTTTGTTTCTGAGGCGCTGATTCAAAATAAATGAATATGTGTTTGAGCGTTTAATGAAATTTTACGTAAAATAGGGGTTGAAAATTTGTATTAAAATACTTCTTAATGCGAGCGAAGCCGCGATAAAAGCTAGTTAGTTTATAAAGAAGGGAATTTATTTTTCATATTTTTTTCATTAAAATGACTCTAAAAACTCTCTTTTTTGGTTACTTTTCGGCTCCAGTCCTTATATAAATAAGTTTGCAATTATTCAAATATACAAAACCATTTAATTTTTCCCTAGACATTAAACTAATGCAGACTTCGACATGAGCTCACATACGACTCTCAACTTAGTCGAAGTTTAAAAACCATTAAAATATACATCTTTATGAGTACTTATTATAGGTAACTAAATGTTAATGAATTCCATACAACAACTTACCAATGCTATGATTCCCACGCCACATTTTTATCGCGTCGCCTGTCCCTTTCCCTCCCATATCAGTCTTAATGAGTGCGACAAAGACAGAGCAACGAAAGGCTCATTTCTAGTAAATACTCATTAAACGGGCGTGGCCAGCTAACCGCTTATTAAGTTTATCCTCGTCAGGAGCTATCTTTCTTGTTCAAACTAATTTAAACAGCTTAAGGCAATAATTATGATTAGTATAAAAATGTACGTTTTACACCTAGATTTTTTTATGGCATGTTTCACCGCTTACTGATAAAATTTCTGTTAGGCTATCCACAACATTTTTGACAGATTCTTCGTTCAGAATCTGTCAAATAAAGTTGTAGATAGACTATCTGTAAGCGGTGAGACAGGCCCTTCGTGTAGTAAAGGACTTGTGGATACTGGAAAATAATCGTAATTCGTTTTTAACAATTTGCCAACTATCCTTAAAAAAATTAAATCAAGTTATAATCTAAAATCAATTAAATCCTTATATAAACAGTTGCTTGTTCCTTGCACCGAAACAACATGCATGCATTTTGATGGTAATTAGGTATGCAGATAGAAATTAGCTATTTATCCTGATCAAATGATCCTGTGGGATAAAACACACAATATTAGATTAGATTAGATTTATTTGCAAAAACCAAGTAAGTATACAGTACAGACTTAGTACCTTGAACAGACGTTTGCTTAAAAATTAAGACAGTTTTTATATCTTACACATCTAATACACTTTTGATATTGTGCATCTTATGTATATTTAAATAAATATAAGATTTAAATATATATTAAAAGTGTATACCATTCTTAATATATTGTTTCGTACTTACTTATTTGTTAATATTCTAATTCCACACCATGTCAGTCCGGTCCTGTGGTTAGTACCCGAGAGACTGAGTGTCAGACAAAATAAACATATTTCATTTAAAAAATATATTTTTTGTTTATTTGAACTTCTCGACACCCGGACTAAGCTACCAATGCGCTTACCAACTAAGGCACAGAGGTTTTCGAAATATATACTAATATAATATCTATGGATGCTTCACACGTCACTCTGGCCCCGTGCTAAGTACCCGAGGGACTTGTGTTACAGGTACCAGACAACGGAAATATATTTAATACTTTTTGTACTATACACA